>BMAC01000288.1:92518-113044 GCA_014905375.1 Phtheirospermum japonicum | reverse complement strand
AAAACAACCTCTTTATCACAACTTTCCATCACAGAACACACTTTCTGCCCCAACTAACTCTTGTGCGGGAGAAGTGCCCTCCGGTCCAGAGTTACCTTCTCCCGCCACAGAAACACAACACTTACCACTAACACAAACTTTCACCACATATCTTCAACACGAACTTTCTGCGGGAGAAGTGCCCTCCGGTCCATAGTTACCTTCTCCTGCAATCCACTCTCTACGCATAATAATTTTTCAAATGACACACGTTCCAGCTTCCAGGCAAGACCTTCCCAGCTGCATCTTCAAGTATATATGCTCCTCCTCGCAACACTTTTATCCCTTAAATGGCCTAACCCAGTTCGGTTCTAACTTTTTAGTCATCCGTAATGCATCAGCCCTCCTCCATACCAGATCGCCGACCTGAAAACAGCGATGCTTAACTCGCTTATTAAAAGCAGCTTGTATTCTCTGTTTATAGTGTTCAGCCCGAGATGCAGCTTTCTCCCGTATTTCATCAATTGTCTCGATCGCTTCTCGAGCTAGCCTCTCATTCTCTTCCACATTAAATGCTGTCAAACGTTGCGAACCTCTAACTATCTCTGCTGGAATGACCATGTCCATTCCATAAACCAAGCTGAATGGCGGCTCTCCCGTGGAGGTTCGGGGAGTCGTTCGATAAGACCACAAGACTGACGCGAGCTCTTCTTCCCAAAGCCCGCCCATTTTCTCTAATCGCAAATTAAGTACCTGCACAATTATTCGATTAGTAACCTCCACTTGCCCATTGGTCTGCGGATGTGCCACAGAAGCAAATCGCTGCTTATCCCCATCACCCTGCACCACCTCTGCGTTTTTCTGCTATTAAACTGAGTCCCATTGTCCGACACTAACACTCAAGGTACTCCAAACCTTCAAAATATATTATCAAAAATAAAATCCATTATGTGCTGCTCGCTTATCCCTGTGACTGCTTCGGCTTCCACCCACTTCGTAAAGTAGTCAATCGCCAACACTAAGTTCTCTTTGTTGCTTGGGGTCTTTGGAAAAGGACCCAAAATATCAATTCCCCACTGTGCGAATGGGCACGGCGAGCTCATAACCATCATCTCCTCAGCCGGTATGTGAATAACCGGAGCATGCATTTGACACTTTTTACACGTTCGAACCAGCTCGCTAGCCATAGCTTTCATCCCTGGCCAAAAGAAACCAGCCCGCAACGTTATGCCCACTAACGCCTTTCCCTTCGCATGATCGCCACAATACCCCTCATGTATCTCTTTTAACACTTCCGATCTACGTTCTTTAGCTAAACACTTCAAAAAAGGTCCAAAACATGATCTTTTGTATAGTTCTTCGTGTATCACACAAAAGCGAGCTGCTGTTCTGGCCTCCTTCATTGTCAATCTCTCTGCGCCTTCTTTTTCTTTGACCAAAGCATCCCAAATAGGTGTACGCCAATCATCTTTTACTTCAAGTTACATAACCTCTTTACCCTTTTCCACTCTACTATGACCCATCTCCATTAATGTGATTTTCCGAGTATCACAAGTCCCCAGGGCTCCTGCTATTCGAGCGAGCTGATCGGCATGGGTGTTTTCAGCTCGCGGTAAATGTTCCAGCTTGAATTCATCAAAACGTGCCGCCTCTTCGCGTAACTTATTCAAATACACCGCCATCCGCTCTTCCATAGCTTCGAAAGAACCATCGAACTGACAAGTTATCAGCTGGGAGTCTGTATACGCCCACAACTTTCGTGCCCCCAGATCGCTCGCCATTTTGACACCCTGCAATAAAGCTTCGTATTCTGTCTCATTATTGGATGCCTTATATCCTAACTTGATCGCGAACTCCAAATTCTCCCCTTCTGGGCTGGTCAACACAATACCTAGCCTTGCTCCCAATGCCATAGTCGAACCATCTGTATATAGGGTCCATGCTTTCACCTCCTTGTCCACATCAGCTGGCCTCGTCATCTCTTTCAAATAATCTTCTAGCACTTGTGCCTTGATAGCCACTCTTGACTCATAAACCACATCATACTCACTTAATTCTACAGCCCACTTCACCAATCGTCCTGACATACTCGGATTACCCAAAACTTGCTTGAGATCTAGATTTATACGTACCTTCACCTCGTGACTCAAGAAATAGGGTCTCAACTGCCTAGCTGTACAAACCAACGCAAAACCTCCTTTCTCCAGCTCAGTATACTTCAACTTAGACCCCCGAAACATCCTGCTAATGTAATAGATAGGCTTTTGTGTGCCCGCTTCTTCTCTTATCAACACAGAACTTACTACGACCTCCCCTACGGATATGTATAAGATCAAATCCTCTCCCGGCATTGGTTTGGTCAATAGTGGTATCTCAACCAAGTACTTCTTTAACTCTTCAAATGCATCCGCAGCTTCTTTTGTCCACTCAAATTTAGATCCCTTCCGAATCGCCCTAAAAAATGGGACGCCCCTCTCCGCCGACCTAGAAATGAAACGACTAAGACCTGCAATTCAACCTGTAAGGACTTGAATATCACGCACCATGCGAGGATGTGGCATCTCCAAAACAGCTCGCACCTTTTCTGGGTTAACTTCAATTCCTCGCTCTTTCACCATATAACCTAAAAACTGCCCAAACCGTACACCAAACGCACACTTCTTTGGATTGAGTTTCATCCCGTACTGCCTTAATATAACAAACGTCTTCTTCAAATCTTCCACATGGGATTCTGCTCTCTTGCTCTTAACCAGCATATCATCGACATAAACCTCCATGGTGGATCCCAGCAGGTCTTTAAACATACGGTCCACCAACCTCTGATAGGTCTCTCCTGCATTCTTCAAGCCAAAGGGCATGGATACAAAATAATACATACCCGTAGAAGTAACAAAACTCACTTTGAGTTGATCTTATTTTGCAAGAGGTATTTGGTGATACCCCTGTGAAGCATCCATCACACTCAATAACTCGAACCCCGAGGTAGAATCCACCAACTGATCAATTCGCGGCAAAGGATAATGATCCTTCGGGCAAGCTTTATTTAGATTGCGAAAATCCACACACATCCTCCACTTTTGAGCCGGTTTTGGCACCATCACAACATTAGACAAATACTCAAGGAATTGAATCTCCCTTATGTGTCCATCTTTCAAAAATTTCTGCACCTCCTCTTCAATTACTTTATCCAGCTCTGGCCCAAAATGTCTCCTCTTTTGCTTCACCGGCCTCGCCTCCGGATCTGCATTTAAATGATGCTGCGCGATCTCCGGTGACACCCCAGTTAACTCTCCATCTCCGAACGCAAATACATCCCTAAACTCTCTCAACAGCCTAATCAGCTCATCCATCAACGTCTCAGGCATTAGGGTCCCCACCCTCGTGGTATACTCTAGGCGATCTTCCTCTAATGAGATCTCCATCAGTTATTCATTCGGTTGGATAGAGTTCTCCTGTTCCTTTATTTTCTTTGTACTAAGCACTCCCTCCGGCTGATCGTCACCCCTCTTGCGTTTATTCTCCATCAACCCTTTCCTGACTGCTAGCTGATAACATGATCTCGCGACCTGCTGTTCTGCGAAGACTTCCCCTACTTTGCCACCCACTGGATACTTGAAGCTCATGTGATAGGTCGATGTTACCACTCGGAATGCATTGAGGGCAGGTCGCCCTAATATCGCATTATAGGCCGACCTCCCTCGGATGATCAAAAACTTCAAGCTTTTCTCCGCTCGTGACTCGTCTTTTCCTAGCACCACCTGCAGCGTCATCTCGCCCTCAGTGTTTACCTGTGCTCCATTAAACGCATATATGGGTGTATTCACGGATCGCACCCTTATTTCCAGCTCCATCTGCTCCAGGCAGTCCATGTATATGATATTCACCGAGCTTCCGTTATCTACAAAGATTCTGCCGACTTCGTATCCCGCAATCTCAGCATCGATTACTAATGCATCATTATGGTCTTCCTGGAGCCCACGTCGATCATTAGGGCCAAAAGAGATGACTGACCCTATTATTTGAGATTTCCGACTCACACTAGCGACCTCCAATGTTCCCAAGTGAGCTGACTTAAATGCTTCTTCCGCGCATTATTTGAATCTCCATCAGTCGGTCCGCCCGAGATCATATTTATCCTTCCTCTATTCCTTCGCAGACCATCGTGTCCTTGATTCCCTTGCTGTCGTTGCCTCGCGACCTGTTGCTGGGGTGGTCCTCCTGGTGGTGGTGGAGGTAACGGCCGCCCTTGATCCTTTGGCTCCCTCTCCTTGAAAATTACCTCCTTCAAATGTCCTGCTTTTATAAGTCTTTCTGTCTCTTCCTTGAGGTGTCTGCATTTTTCAGTGTAATGTCCGTAATTGTTATGGAATAAACAAAAGGAGGAAGTCTTAGGATGTGTAGGGATCGGTGTACGATCCTCTGGCCAATTTATAGCATCGGGTACCAAGGGTTCCATAATTGTGAACACCCTAGCTCGCGGATAAGCCAACGGTGTAAAATCTTCCTCCCTTAGACTTCGCACATTCTCTTCTGACCTCCTAATTATCACAGAGATCGGGCTCAAAAGCCCGCACACTATCCTTCTCGGTTCTCTTCTCAGCTCTCTTCTGGATGTGTTATCTCCTGTATCCGCGACCTCTCTGCCAAAACGCACCCGATGTTCTTCTTAAGCTTCCTCTACCTGTACGTACTTATGGAATCTCGCAAAAACTTCATCATATGTCCGTGCCACCTTCTTGAACAAAGACTTGCGTAAGTCTTCTCTCCTCAATCTTTGGTGCAGAGCTCCAGCCTTCATCTCATCAGTAGCAGCCGACACTTCCAGGGTGGCGCTAGTAAACCTGTTAATATATTGCTTCAATGTCTCGTTAGGTGATTGTACCATAGTAAAAAGTGACTGTGCCGTCTTCGCACTCTGCCTCACACTAGAAAACTGCTTCAAAAAAGCAGCTCACAACACTTGATAACTGGTAATCTTTCCCCGTGGGAGTTGGTAGAACCAGTTTTGCGCGATCCCCCTCAAGGTGGATACAAAGTCCCGACATGCCACAACATCCGTATAATTGTGTAACATTCTTACATTCTCGAAGAGCTGTAAGTGCTCGACTGGATCCGTCGCTCCACGATACTGGAATTCTAGCGCCTTATAACTCTTAGGCACTGCGGCATGTAACAAATCATCTGAGAAGGGATGTCCCTCGTCTTCATCAATTTTCTCTCCATCTACGCGCTTTTGTAATCTTAGCATGGCCTCCTGTAACTCTTTAAAGGCCTTATTCCCTGGTCCTATCTCATTCTCACCCTTCCCTTCATTGTATCCACCATGACTTTTATGAGCTTTACCGTGATAATCATCGCCCGTACTTGGGGTTTGGGTCCCGCTTTCACTAGTATGCTCGCCATGTCGACGACCTCTACGCTTGGAATGACCCCACCTCACATTTATCCCCTTCTTTCTATGTTTACGTTTTTGAGTATTAGACTCCGTGGATGAGGTAGAACTGGAAGTGTCCTCATACTTTCGTTTACTCTGTCCTTTCTTTTCCCAAAGAGATCTCTTAGAGAGAGATTTTTTGTTCTACTTCGCCTTTCTCGTTGCCGATCTCTTCTCTTGCTCATTGTTAAGTTCGTCGCTTCTTCCTCTCTGAGTACCCAGATTGCATGCCATGTACCTGTCCAGCTCCTCCATCTTTTCCTGCGGTACAAAATCCATAAGCCCCTCCAGGAATCTCTTTTTAATTTGGCAGGGCTTATCCTTGGGCATATCCCTCCACTCCGTAGTCCCTATATGAATTACTTTCTGTGCCACAACTTCCGGCGTCTTGACCTCCAGATCCTCTGCTGGTTGTTTGCCATTACGCCGCTTTGGGGAGGGCGGCGGCGTTCTCTCCAATCCTGGAACTACTGGTTCCACCTGAGAGGGCGTCTGCCCGTCCTCCAATGTGTCCTCATCGTTGGTACCTACAACCGTGTTCGTCTTCTTCAGTTTGTCTGATCCGGAAACATAGTTCAAGGTTCTGGGCAATATGTTGGTGCCCTTCATGTTTTAGTCTATGAGATTTCTCACGCCTTTCGCTCAAGGACTCGTTGTCCCTCTTTCCCACAGACGGCGCCAATTTGATAAGTCCAAAAAGTTGGGCTACCAAATATAGGGGGTACTAACCTCAAGATTGAGATCAGCAACCAGAAATAGATTCCAAATACGTTACAACGACCTGGCGAGCCTTCAGTGATCCCTCTAGTGACCTAGCTGGTTCTGCAAAATAGCGCCTCAGACCCCGTTAAGGCCCTCCGACGCTTAAGTTAATAAGAGAAATCAAAACACTCAACACTTCTCTTCAAATATAAAATAGTAATGCGATAGAGCAATATCGACTCTTTTTGTAATGAGAGGTATACACCTCCTTTATAGAGATAGGGGAAGTGCCCCTCAATCTAGGGTTACCTTCTCTAACCATAATTCCATAAATACTACAACTCTACAACAGACTCACAATTGGGATTCTCTCCGTATGTTAAGTTCCCATACATAACAAATCTCTTTAACATAACATGAATGTGCCCTTCATACAGTCCACCGAAAACCCTATAAACCACTCACTTTAAGCCCGTAGTTTTAACATTCACAAATCCCATAACCGAGCTTAAGTACACAGCTCAAATCACAAGAGGTCGCGACCCTATATGAGAACTCATCCTCATACTCCAGGTCACTACCCCTCAAACCAACCCGCTTACTCTTCCACTGAAACCACTCAGCTCGCTCACCTCCCAGAGGAACACCCTCTCCAAGAAATGAGGTCGCTTACCACAAATATATTCATTTATCAAATAAGATTACATATGGACATTTTGGTCCGTATCAATATAGAAGCACTAATAGATCAAAGTAAGATCTCCGATATCCTGCACAACAACATTAAGTGATCAATTGCAATATATGATTGTCGAACAACACTCATGTAAGATTCTAAAAGCACCACAATCTAAATAAATTAACACCACATACAACTCTTATCAACGACATTATTACATTTTTTAGCAGGACCATGTAGTTGCAGGACTAACAGTAACACGTCTATTTTACACAATACTTTTCTTTTCTATAAATATAAGGGTGCTATATAAATTAATAGCACTAAATGAATTCATAAAAGCACTGCATCAGAAATTAATAGCACTTTTGCATTTCCTACTATATATGAACCATCGGTTCAATTTAGGCAAGACTAACAAACTATGGGAACGAAAAACTTGCAAATCAGGGTTCTTCTTCTTCTTCTTCTTCTTTTTTTTATTTGTTGCATAAATTTAGGTGGCTATTTCAGTTTAGGCATAAATTTATAAATTTGTTGCATCTAAAGTAGTAATCAATTACATAAACACACTTCATTCTTCCAGAACGACAACAGGGTTCGATAATTTCAACATAACAAAAAAAAAATGATTATAAACATGAGCATATTTCTGAGATTATTACCTCTACTAAACCAATTCTCATTTGCGTCCTTGCTTGTTCCCCATTGTTCTCGATTATATTGTTTGATTTGATTTGGGTGCATCTTTGACGATGGAATTACTGTGGATAAGAAGACTTTGGTGTATTGAAAATCGTATGGGTTTTACGGAGGTTCCGTGAAATGGTATGTGATATGTCATCACCTACACACTTCCATAGCAGCTCCAGCTATACTAAAATCCACCTAGATTTACCATATTGAAGCACTTTTAAAATGTATGCATATAAGTACTTTGAAATAAAATATGGCGAATATAATGAAACAAATGTTTTAAAAAATATAATTTTATTAAAATAAACCATATAATGTGATTTTACACACTTAAAATGTATTTAACCTGCCTTTACTACATAGTTATCACCGAACATGTATATATTGGCATGTGTCATGTAATTTGAGCAATAGTATAAACGATACAAGTGATTGACTTATTCTTTGAAAATGTAAAGCATCGTTATTATTATGAAGGTACTACGAGTTGGGTTTAGTTATTTTAGAATCACGAGAAATAGTAATTGACTGGTAAATATATTTTTTATTTCTTTTTTTTTTTAGAACAAACCTAGGGGAGTAATTTCCCCTTGGAAAATCCCGAGGGCAAATGGTTCCCATCGGAATTTTCAGAGAGGAAACAACTCTCCATGGGGTTTTTAAATTAAAAAAATAGAAAAGATATTTAAAAAATATAACTGCATTAAAACAAATCATATATTTTGATTTTACGCACTTAAGATGTAATTAACCTGACTTTACTACATATTTATCACCAAACATTCATGTATTGACACGTGTCGTATAATTTGATAAATAGTATCCATGATACAAATGATCCACTTATTCAATTATAAACGTAAATAATGAAACGTCGGTATTTTTTTGAAGATACAACGGGGTGGGTTTTGTTGATTTAGAATACTAATTGATAGGTAAATATATATTTTTCTATTTTATTTCTTTTTTTTAGAAAAAACCAAGGGGAGCTATTTCACCTCGGAAAATCCTAAGGGCAAATGGTTCACCTCGGGATTTTTCGAGGGGAAACAACTCCCCTCGATTTTTTAAACTAAATAAAACATAGCAAAACAAAATATTTAAAAAATATAATTGCATTAACATAAACCATATATAACGTGATTTTAAGCACTTAATATATATAAACCTAGATTTACTATATAATTCTCACCGAACATGTTTGTATTGACATGTGTCGTATAATTTGATCAACGTTATTCATGATACAAGCGATCGACTTATTCCATTGAAAACATAAATAATGAACCGTTTTTATTCTGTGAAGATACCACGAGTTGAGTTTCGTTATTTTAGGGTCACAAGAAATGGTAATTGACAGGTAAATATTTTCTATTTTATTTCTTTTTTTAGAAAACAAGCGAGTGGAGCTATTTTACCTCGGAAAATCCCCGAATCAAATAGTTCCCCTCGGGATTTTTCAAGGGTAATTAGCTCCCCCCGACTTTTAAAAAAAATTAAAAAAATATAAGTTCATTAAAATTGAAAGAAAAGTTGCGAGCTCATGGCGAGCTGATGTAATAAAAGGAGAGCTATTATGAAGTGAACTGAGGAGAATATACCGTATATATTTTTGACAATCTTTTTCATACATCACAATAATGAAATACACAACTATTTATAGCAACATAGCTGACTAGGGTTGCCCTAGTTCCTATGGTCAAAATTGCTACAGTACATATGACAACGGCTAGCTATGATAGTGTGGACAACATTGCTACAGTACTATTGATAACTGTAGCAGACTGGACTGTACTAATCTAGGGCTGATGTCATCCAACGTGCTGTAAGATCCATGCAGACCTCTGATGCCGAGACCTGTCAGGTTGGCACTCACTCGACCTGAATCTATCGGGTCGCCATACATGCGACCTAAACCTATTAGGTCGCCAATCGTACGAACTGAGGTTATCAGGTCGCCAGGTCGCTCTGTGATCATATGACCTGAATCCATCAGGTCGCTGTGACTTATACTGTCGTTTAACAAAAATAAACCATATAATGTCATTTTACGTACTTAAAATGTATTTAACATGGCTTTACTACATAATTATCACCGAACATGTATGTATTGACACATGTCGTGTAATTTGATCAATAGTATCTATGATACGAATGGTCCACTTATTCTATTATAAACGTAAATAATTAAACGTCGTTAATTTATATCATTATCATAATGAATATGGATGTTATGTGTGATAACTTGATTGTATTATATTAATTTTATATTAAGAGAATTAAGAATTGTGTTTCAGGTATGATAAATATGAATATTGTATGTGATGTTTATATGTATTTTGTGTGATGAATATCGATATTTTGTGTGATGAATATGTATGTTTTGTATTGGTTATATGTTTTTGAATATTTTTCGCACAAAACAACATACACATAGCATCACACTAAACATACATATTAATTTTCGAAGGGACACGCCTAAGAATCTCGTCGACCGGGTTTCAACAACCACTTCTACAACATTCGTTTACACTTTTTCATCGATTGAATCTGAATGATCATTTCGACAAAAAGACCCATTTTTCCATAACCATATTCATCACATATACACTCATATTTATAATATAAATATATATAGGGGTGGGTTCAAATAGAATCATGTCATTATATGCGAACCTGCGAACTAGTGTTTTTATTATATACCAGCAGTGCTTTTATTACAATCACAATACTTTATTAATATTTTCAATTATATACACCAGTAGTGCTTTTATTATACAATCCTGATACTTTTTATTAAATATGGAAATACACAAAAAATATGATCCATCCATTTAATTAGATTTACGGCCCATAATTGACCCTATGTTCACATATAGGGACATGGTTCTCATTTGAAGCTAATCCTATATATATATATATATAAAAGTATACAATACATTATACACTCATCGCACCATATACCATCTCGTGCTACGTTAGCTCCCCAATTAAAACTTAAAAACCATTCTATTTTGGGCAACACTCTTGTTAGGCCGAACTAAAGGATCATCCGTTAGGCCAAAATTTCACACCAATATATTATAGTGCAAAAACCAATACATTATAATAAAAAACTAATATATCATAATAAAAAACATTACAATACAAAAATCAATAAATCATAGTACGGGTAAAAGATTTATGAAAAACTAATACTTTACAGTAAAAAACTAATACATCACATTACAAAAATGAATATATTATAGTATCGGATCAGATAACCTAACAGGTCATAACCCGTTAATCTAGCCTAATACAAGTATTTGACTTCTGTTATAGTACTACAGGAGTGTTGTTTTGTATCCTTATTTTTTTAACCCTTATTTTAAGTGGCACTCAGTTGTTCCTTTGTTGATGGCGGGACTTTCAACACTGGGTGTATATTTGAGCATTTATACGAAGGTACATTATTCCGTTAAAAAAAATAAAATTTGTCAAACATTGAAGACCACTTTTAATGGGGTCACATACAAATTTCCCAAGTTGTCACGGGTAAAGATAGTGTGTCCCCACTTAGGCGGCTCGTTGACTACAAAACTAGAATGAATTGCTATTTTACCAACCGACCTACTTCATATTTTTATTTTCTTATTTTCTTTTAAAGTGTGCTTGATAATTGGACATAGATCGAATATCGTATATCGTATATCGATACCCAAGCACTCAATATTTTACATTGCAAAATAGATATTATTGTAACAACAAAAGTAATTCCTTATAAATTGATTAAAACATTAAAAAAACGACTCACTCGAAACATAAATTTTTATAAAAAAACCAGTCCTCTTTTTCCTCCTATTAGTACAATAAAAATAGTTTTTGGTATTTTCTTTTTTTAGGGGAGGAGGCTTAGAGATGGTTATTAACGTCACAAAATATTGACATACGTTTGTAAAACCGTCACGAGTTACACTAAATTTGATGTCACGAAATTATACGTAACACAAAATGTTTGCATATGTAAATTTAAAAACATTAATCTTTATTCTAATATATGTCATTGATTTGGTGACAATATTTTTTGTCACCATTACAGACTAATCCTTTTTAATGAAGATTATTACAGACTATAATCCTTTTAATGAAGATTTAAGTTATACTAATGTGATTGATTTGGTGACAATATTTTTTATCACCATTACTTATTATAATGCTTTTAATGAAAATTTAAGTTATACATGTGTCATTAATTTGGTGACAATATTTTTTTGTCACAATTATGATTACAATGCTTTCAATGAAGATTTATGTTATACGTAATAAAAGAAACTATATAAAAATTCTAGAATCGGTTGTACATAACTTTTTTTTTTTTAAAATGTATAAAAATCTTAGAATCAGGTTAGCCCACGCGGCTCAAGTCATAGAGCTCCCTCGAGAACATACGCGCATGTTAAGCCCCAACCTCCATGAGCGCCCCTCACCCCACCCACGCACGAACCTCGTACACATGAGAGAGGTGTGTTACCGGCAGACTATCTTCATTTTTATTAAGAATTTTTACATGTTTTTCATAATTCATTTTGATTCCAATATTTGGTCGCAGTTAGATATCGTTTGCTACTTTGCCTGGGGTCCGGGGGGAGAGGAGACGCCCCCGGCCCAACGTTATACAGTCTTGGGCCTTAAGCCCAATTGTATATTCTCTCAATACAATAAATATGGTCTTTGAGATCAGTAATCTGTAACTCTAATCAGTTAATAAGATCTGTTCTTCTCTCTGCCCGCCACGTAGCTAATTTGGTGAACCACGTAAATTTATGTCTTTTTTATATTTTCTGTTTTCTAATTTTTTTTTAATCCTATTCATTCATAACACATTTGATGCAATGAACATCTTAGAACTTTGAGTTTTTGAGGATTTTATTCATTATAGAAAGTTACGTAAATTAATGGTATATATTGATATATATTTTTTAATTTAGTTTTGTTTTTATTAACTTTCAAATATTGCATTTCAGTCTAATTTAATTGATATATAATTATGTTTAGACAAAATCTTGATCGATTCCAAAACTAATTGAGTTACTAGTTTGATCTCTTTACAAATTTTATCATGGAGTTAAGATTAGTGGTCGGAGGCCAACACTTAATTAATAATGAAGTATCAAATACACATTTATATAAAATAAAGTAAAATTCAAATATATTATATTTTTTTATAAATAATAACCATTATTAGAAAAAACTAATCTATCTACCAAAAAATGTAGATAAGAGAAAAGTCACGTTCTAAAAATCGCTTGACAGCTGTTAGCGCCAGGCCAATGTCTAGCGCCTAGGGCGCCTAGACGAGACCTATAATTTGAGAATAAATATCCCGATTTACAATATTACATCCAACCATTTAATAGTTGAACATACTACCTGTTATACAATAAAATCCATGACAATCCAAAACTAAAAGTAATGTTCACAAGTTACAATTCAAAAGTTTAAAACTATTATTCAATTCAAAGTTCAGAACAACATAGATCCATAAGTTCATTAGTCAAATAACAATACCATAGCATACATTACAAAATTAAAATAATCAAAAAATTAGCCAAAAAATGACGTTGTTTTTGGAAAAAAAAACTGGCCTGGCGTCGAGGGCGCCCAACGAATTTTTCGCCGATTTTCAAAAATTATCGGCGGGATGGTGGCGCCGAGCGCCTAGGGCGATTTTTAGAACAGAGGAGAAAAGTACGAAATGTAGGTATTCTCGTTGTAGTTAAGTTTTATCAATGAAATAAAAATATTCAACACTAATAATATCCAATCTGTGAGAAGATCATTTTGTCTGTTATGTGATGCAGATGGTGGTATGTGAAGTAAAACGATGCAAGAGAAACATTATTAGTACATTATGGCATCATACGATACAAAATTTAAAATATTCAAAGGTAATTCACTCCAAAAAAAAAACCATAAAAAAAAAACACTCAGAGAATACCGATGAATTTTAAGACACAATCCCTTGGCAATTGCGACGGATCACCAAAGACAGACGAGGGCAGGGGCAAAATTAGAGATTTAATTACAAAAGGGCAAAAATAATAATTTTATGGACGGGCAAAATCAAACAAGAATACAATTGTAATACTACTAGAAAATAAAATTGAGAGGGGGTAGTTGCTCCCCAAAGTAGAGGGTGCTTTCGCCTCTTGCCGAGGGATTAGCCCAAGGGAGAATGCCAATGGGCTTACGAAGGATAAAGCCCGTCAGCAATCTGGTGCCCATTTTTAACACCATAACTTAGCAAAGAATTTTCCAAAGGATCACCGAAGGCATTGTCGCTGACGAAGGTGGCCCATTGGTGGTCAACAATAATATAATTTAAAATATTAAAGTAGTGCCGACACTTAAGCCGTTGATAATATTAAACAACATGCTGTATTTTGTTTTTGTGTTGATAGGCTCGTGTCGTCGGCATTATTGACGATGGTGGAGGCCCCTCGGCGATTGACCATATTATAATTAAAAGATTAAAAGCACTTGCAACACTTAAGCCATCAGAAATATTATATAATAACGTTGCATTTGAATTATAAATATTATATAATTAGGGTTGCTTTCAAACATTAGGGTTAGTTTTGGATTTACTTAGAAAGTATTTCTAAAACTTAAGATGGAATTATAAATATTATATAATTAGGTTTGCTTTCAAAAATTAGAGTTAGTTTAGGATTTAACTAGAAAGTATTTCTAAAATTAGGGTTGAGTTGTAATTACTTAGATAATTAGGTAGTTAGGGTTTAATTAGAAATTATTTCAAAAATGAGGATTGAAATGCAGTATCTTGATAATTAGGGTTGATTTCAAAATTTAGTGTTAGTATAAAGTTTAATTAGGAATTATTTCAAAAATTAGGGTTGAATAGTGATTATTTTGATAATTAGGCCAGTTTATGAAAATTAGGGTTAGTTTAAGGGTTAATTAGAAATTATTTCAAAGATTGTTGTAGAATTTTAGTTATTCATATAATTAGGACTTATTTCAAAATTTAAGGTTATTTTATGATTTAATATTATAAATTATTTCAAAAATCAGGTTTGAGTTGAACTTCTCGAGTTTTTAATATGCATTTTGTTTGAATGATATGTCATTTATTTCTAAACATAATTGTGGTGTTATTGGTGTTGAGATTGTTTGATCTTGTTATCTTACTTGGTGTTGTGTTGACGTCGGTGGTTGATGACGCGGTTTATGGCACCAGCCAGGAGGTTTTGTCCTCCAATCACACGGATTTGAAATTTTGAAATGTTGTGTTGAATGTTGTGTAATATATCTTGAATGCTCAATTTTAATGTTGTGTTATTGTAAACAAATCAATTGATCTCGTGATTCACCAGCCAATAAAGTCCATTAATAATTCATTGATTATTAACAGATCGATTAAACTGATGAATGGCATCCATTAGTATAATTAATCGCCGTATTTGTATTTTTCTTTTCGCGCTCAAATATCTTAAACCCATTTGCGATTTAATAACAAATAGAGAGTTTCATACTATATTCTGAATTGTCCACTTATTTGGACAAATAGAGAATATGATTATATATCTTTGTATGTCTTTTATGGATATTTAATTTCAGTTTTTATCTATCTTTTGTGTGTACGTATAGAACTAAAGGAAGGTGCTGCCAAATTTCTTAGTTCCTTAAATACATACTTAAGATATAAAATCTTATTACTAAAGATTATCTTATGTTGCTGCCGAAAAATCATCAAATATGTACATCATTATGGTTCAGGATGCAGTTGGTCCCAACTTCTATGAGGTTGGTGATGAAGAAGAACCGCCAAGTTTTAAGGAGCATAAGTTCTATGACATGTTGAGAGCTGGAGATTAACTTTCGTATAAGGATTTGAATCACAAAGGCGAGTTTCGATCTGCGATTGATCATGCACGTCAAATCCTAAGTAACTTTATATTTATGTTTGTAAATTATTATTGTAAGTAATTAACAACTTCATGATAATTAATTGTAAGATACTTAATTTACTCAATACAGACTAACAAAAAAGGTAGAGAAGCTACTACGTATGACACTATTGTGTATATACACCAAAAACCAAACGACACATTTATTGACCACAAATTAAAGAAGATAGTTATAAGTGTAGATATATCTTTAATTATTAATACTTATTAAGGTTATTTTGTGAAGCATATCAATTTTGTATTTCAGGAAGAGTTCTAGAGACGTCTATAGGAGAGACGTGCTGCATCCAAGGACAGGGACGCAGAGGTTGATGAGGACGAGGTCAATTTATACATCGTTGGGGTGAATAAGGGTCAATATTATGTCGCGAGATGCTTTGGGAAGTTTGTTGCTTTAAAGTTTCTCAGAGGCGACGATTCTTCCTCTCAACCCGATAGTCATGTCGCGCATCTCTAAATGTATCACGAGCAGTTTCAAATGCAGCAGGAGAAGCTCCAAGCGTAGATGGAGGCATACAAGCGGACCTAGTAGGATCAGTGCGAGGCGTATGCGTGCAAGCAGCAGAAGCTCTCCAACGTCAAGTGAAGATGGGAATCGTTGTAGCGATGGCCCAGTTTGCATCTCAATCTCACCAGACTCCTCCATCCCCTCCTCCGCCAAATCAGTAGTGTAATGTTTTATTTTCTTAAATTAATTTTTATACATTATTGTACATATATATTGGTACTTGGAGAACTATATATGCTATAAATGTTTTCATTTGAACTTTTATTTTACATGTTTTTCGGCAGGAAAATATAGACAGGAAAAAAAAAATATATCAACAGACAATGGCAAATTATTAGTTGGACCCGGGTGCACCTTGCAAGGTGCACCCATTCTCCTATATAAAATGCCATTCCATAATTACACGCGCCTATTCTATTTTTTTTTTCTGAATCCCTTTCAACCACACGCGCTGCTCTCAAAAACTCCATCGCCAATCTGAACAAAAATCGATCCAAAAACTCCATCGCCAATCTGAACAAAAATCGATCCAAATACTCCATCGCCAATCTGAACAAAAATTGATCCAAAAACTCCATCGCTAATCTGAACAAAAATCGATCTAAAAACTCCATCGCCAATCTGAAAAAAAATCGATCCAAGAACTCCATCGCCAATCTGAACAAAAATTGATCACTGCCGAGAGATTTATCTACGATTTTCATCAAATACTGCCGAATCAATTGCTGCTGCACTTCCACAAATCCTTTCAATTCCAATGGACTTGAATCTGATAGAGGTTCCAATGGACGCGAATCGATTCGAGGGTAAGTTATTTTTTGAAGTTGATTTATTTTCGTATTGAATTAGGTTTAAGCTATTTCTATTTTTGTTGCTGCAGCTCTTCCGATTTGTGTTTCTACTGCAAATATTCTAGTTTCTGAGAATAGTGCGAGTTCAAACATTGATGAAAGTAGTTCTATTACAGGAGCAGGTATATGATTTCTCTTTTTACGATTCATGGAAGGGAATGTGATGATATGTCAGTCTGTATGTGATGATATCTGAAAGTAGAATGTGATGATATCTGAATGTAGAATGTGATGATATGTCAGTCTGTATGTGATGATATCTGAAAGTAGAATGTGATGATATCTGAATGTAGAATGTGATGATATCTGAAAGTAGAATGTGATGAWATCTGAAAGTAGAATGTGATGATATCTGAATGTAGAATGTGATGATATCTGAAAGTAGAATGTGATGATATGTCAGTCTGTATGTGATGMYATCTGRAAGTAKAATGTGATGATATCTGAAWGTAGAATGTGATGATATGTCAGTCTGTATGTGATGCCATCTGAAAGGAGAATGTGATGATATCTGAATGCAGAATGTGATGATATCTGAAAGTAGAGTGTGATAATATCTGAATGTTGAATGTGATGCTATGTGAATGTTGAATGTGATGCTATCTGAATGTAGAATGTGATGATATCTGAATGTAATATATGATGAGTTGTTTAAGTGTTATGTGATGATATGTGGTATTAATATGTGATTAATATTTTTGTATTAATCATATATTTTTGGTTTTTTTTTTGTCTTATGTAGTGAGTGGTGATAGTCAGTCAGCTGAGAGAGCAATGCGTGATGATGATTTGATTGGCATTATAGTAAATTCTGTTGGCGAGGCTTATGATTTGTATAATGATCATGCGTTTAGGGTTGGGTTTAGTGTTAGGAAGGGGAAGGATAGGAAGAGGGTTGATGGCTCAATTGAGATGAAAATATTTCTTTGTTCTGTGGCTGGTCAGAAATAAGTTTCAAAAAAAAGTAGGTCTTATGCTAAATTAGATTTGAGAACAGGTTGTCCTTCTTTTATTCGATTTGATATTGATCGTAGTGGTTTGTGGGTTGTTAATGCACATAAAAATGATCATAACCATATATTATGTCCACCTACATCTAGTCATCTTCTTCCATCTCATAGATAAATTTGTCCGACTCAACTTGCTTACCTTAAAGAATTAAAAAAAAGTGGTGTTGGTTTGGCCGCTGGTGTTCGGGTTTTGAAAAACCAGTCTGGTGGTTCACCTTTTTTAGGGTTTAGCATTAGAGATGCGTATAATGCATTGAGTAAGTCGAACGTATTTGATGGTACTGATTCAAACACTTTAATTCAAATTTTTAAAAATAGGCAAGCTAATGAGAAGAACTTTTTTGATTTTGAGGTCGATAGTGAGTCTAAGCTTTGTAGGTTTGTTTTGAGAGATGGCCGTATGCGGCAGGATTATGAATTATTTGGTGATTTGTTGATGATACTACGTATCGCACTAACAAATACGATATGATTTGTGGTCCATTTGTCGGCATGAACCATCATGGTAAGAATGTGATGTTTGGGTGTGGGTTCCTTATGAATGAGAGAATTCAGTCATTTGAGTGGTTGTTTGGCGCTGTTTTGAGATCTATGGGCGGTAAGCACCCTATTACAATCATGACCGACCAATATGCTGCCATGGCTGCTGCTATTTCCAAGATTTTCCCAATGTCATGACCTCGACTCTGCGTTTGGCATATTGGGGAAAATTCGAAGATAAACATCAGATCACTAAGAATTCAAAAAGGTTTTATAGACCTTTTCAACTATTTGCTCAAATACGTTGAAACAGAGGCTGAATTCCAGTTTTACTGGGAAAAGTAAGTAAATATTTTTATGTTTTACTTATCTGTTAATTTTTTTTGATAATATATTGCATCAATATGTTATGATATTTGGACTTATTATATGATAATATGTAGTAGAATTATGTGATGATATATGTCAGTAGTATATGATGATATCTGAAACATATTCAGGTTTTAGGGTTTTCTTTATTTCTAAAGTAAATTGTGATGATATGTGTCACCAATGTGTGATAATATGTGTATGTAGTGCATGATGATATCTGTGTAGATAATGTGATGATATGTGAAGTACAATCTGGTTTTAAGGTTTTGATTTTTTGCTAATGATATGTGGAAGTAAAGTGTGATGGGTAACTATGAGTGTTGAGTGATGGAATGTGTCACTAATGTGTGATGATATCTGAAACAGATTCAGGTTTTTAGAGTTTTCTTTTTTTCTAATGATATTTTGGTATAAAGTGTTTTAATATGTGTCAGTAATGCTTGATTCTCTGTTTTTTTTTCATGCTTACAGATTATGGATGTCGGAATAATGCTTGGTTAAAAAGGCTTTATGATATATGAGCAAAATGGTGTCCTGCGTTTAACAAGGATTGGTTTTCAGGTGGCATTTTATCTTCTCAAAGAAGCGAGAGCGCAAATCATGCTCTTACAAGGAAATTATCAAAGACGGATGGGCTTTGCGATTTCTATAACATGTTCATTGGAGTTGTGTCCGAGTGGAGGAGTAAAGAGAACGGAGATGACGTACGTTGCATGCTAGGTACACCATCTATGGCCTTAAATGAAGTGAAGTTGTTTTTACATGTTAGATATGTGTATACAATTGAAGCTTTCTCTTTATTTGAAGATTAATATACGAAAGGGACTGCATGTCATCAATTCTTCTTCTCTATAGAAGGGTTTACTATGACATATCATGTATGGGTAGAGGGTAGGGATGTTATAAAACATGCAGTGACTTTTAATGCTGCAGATTTGTCGGTATCTTGCACGTGCAAGTTATTTTTTGAGGTTGGTATTTTGTGTTGTCATTGTTTGCGTGTAATGAATATACATTGTGTTTGTGCCATTCCGAAGAGATATGTTACAAAAAGATGGCACAGGATATTGTTAGTGATCGTGTTTTAGATGATGTTCCTATATTTGATTTCTCGAGTAAATCGATGGCGGGCTCGTTATGGAGGATTCAAATGAATACAAAGTTTCAAAAGTTGATCTTAGCGAGTGAAGACAATATTCAAACTCGATCGAAGTGTGAAGAAGCTTTTGAAAGTGCTAAATTTAGTATTATACGTGAAGTCGGCCCCATTTATTTTGAAGACTGTGTTAATCCATCGTTTAGTTGTGTTATTCAAAATCCTCAAAGTTGTCGTGAGAAAGGTAAGCGGAATAAAAGGGAGAAGAGTATACTTGAGAAGAAGTGCAACCAAGCGAAAGGAAAAAGAAATCGAGCGCAAATTGCCGAGTCACAAACTAAAAAGGCTGTAGAAAGTCTACAAGTATTTATTCTGTAATTTATATATTATTTTTCTGTAATGTGGTCGTTTTTTTATTCTGTTCAACTTTTCTTTTCAGGATGGTATTTCTACATTTGCCGGAGACGGTTATGTTGTGCATACGAGTGTTGGTCCAACATCGAGTTCGAATTTCATAGTTGTTAATCCGAATACTAGTTCAAAGCTTCCACCATTGCCACATTCGTTTGAGTTGTAATTCTTTTAGTTTAAAGTCAGTTTATAGTTAGTATTTTTTTGATATATGACAAAATAGAGAGATAACTAATTTTTATTTTTTAGACTATTCTTTTATTATTTTTGGACTGGTGTTTTTTATCCAATTCTTTTTATTGTAATCGTAATGACTTTTTTTTTTATGAAAAGGTTAT
>BMAC01000288.1:66627-89952 GCA_014905375.1 Phtheirospermum japonicum | reverse complement strand
TCATTTGTAATCCCAGAAAGAAGAAATCAATATTACATCAATAATATCATAAATCTCATATATATATTCATCATCAGTGCTTGTGAAATATAAAGAATAACATATTCATAATTATCACTCAAACCATACACATACCATCACCTCAACTAGTAATAAATAACAAAGATGGAAAACAGAGAAATAAATGAGTATAAACATCTAATTAAATTTGCGTACATTATCTTTAGTAAAACCTGCATTCCATGCATCCACGCCTAACTTCCCCTTGTATGCTTCAAGATGTTTCATGCAATATAATCCACAATCATCAAAATTATTTGCTGATCTCCATGGCATTTTGACAATTGGTTGGAAATATTTTTCAACATTCACATTCTTCTTCAAATTGTTGATTTACAAATATTTGCTGAATGCTGATACCTGAGAATTGAATATAATGAGATACAATTAGTACAACCGATCTCTCAAAATTCACATTCTTCTTACAGGAAGATACATCCTTTTTTTTGTGTGTGATTATTATTGTAGAGTACTTATAATTTTTTTGGGGCCATTGTCGTAATGAATCGCAACACTTGTGCGTTGTGCAAGTGGTATGTTGTCAATTATTTGTACGACACAGTCTTTGAAATTGAAACAAACAATCCAATAATGAAGATCTTTCAATACAGGGAAAAAGACTTGTAATTTTAGATACTATTAGAACATTGTAATGTATATTCAGGAAATCTTTATATAAATACAGACATACACACAGAAACAGACATATACATACATACAGACACATGCACACACACACATACACACACACACACACATATATATATATATATATACACACACACACACACACTTACTAGATCTACATCATCGATATTGACATCACCCATTATGCTGAGCTCATTATCAAGCATATTATTGAAAGACTTCTTGCTGTCATCCTCATTAAATTTTAAGTCCATTTCCATCTGATCCTGCATAATTAACGGTTGATAAGTTTGGAGTTTGTCTATAATAATTGACGATATATATCTTTTAATGATTACTTACATGAGGCATTGTAGAGAAAAACACTCATTTTGGTTCTCTTGGTGCTCTCCTCTCATTATCAATGTTTAGCTTCATGCACCAGATGTCAATGATTGTTTGCACAACCCACTGATTTTCTGAGAGTGTGTAGAATTATTCCCTTCTAAACTTCATCCCAATGCCATCAAACAGTACTTCACTAATATTTTTAAATAAAAAACAAACATAGTAAGAGGAGAGCTTCTGAATATGCATATATCATCACAACTAACATAAAATGTAATTTATAATATATCAATACACAAATCTTGGACATACTATCACACAGACTATGCACATATTATCACATAAATCTTGCACATACCATCACACAGACTATGCACATACCATCATATAAGCCATGCACATATCATCATCAACAATTTTTCAAAAATTCATTTGTAATTTCACAAAAGAAAAAAAAATGAATATTACATAAATAATATCATAAATCACAAATATATATATTCATCATCTATTCTTATGAAGATTAAAAAATAACATATTCTGATCTTACACATACCATCACACAGACTATGCACATACCATCATATAAGCCATGCACATATCATTACTCATTAGAAACAAAAATTAWAAAACTTAAGAATTACTTACTTTTTTGTTTCTTCAGTTAGTTTTAAGAATGCATACTCTGAAATCAGTTTCTCCTTCATTGTAACAAGTTTGTGCAGTTTTGGATTATTTCCTATCCAGAAAGGAGATCTGAAATTCAATGGCAGAATTTTGCACTTTCTCTTTGGGTTCTTTCTTTGGAGGACATCCACAACGTCATCCCGAGACTCGTCAAGTATGCTGATTTGTTGAATGTCATAAGAAATAATTGTTATTTTTATTTTATCAATCTAAATAGTGCAGTATTCAAAATCTAAAAACTAATATATAACTTTAAAAAATATTACAGATAAATACCTTTTGAATCTCAACTCATCAATTGGGGTCACGTTCTCAGTTTCGGCATCATTATGTTCAGCAACTGTATCACTATCACCATCAGCATCATCACCATTATTATTACAATCAACTTCACCATCAACATTACAACCAATATCAGCATTACCACCACCCTTACCATCACCATCACCATTATCACCACCATCAACGTGATCATCAGCACAAAAATTTTCCATCGGTTCAATATCTTCAAGTCCTAATGAAACGTGGGTGGTGATATTCCATTTGAAACCTCTCTCTTTGTCACCTTTTTGGGTTTGCATAAAGCATCCCACAACTCAAAAATTCCAGCTGCAATTTATGGATCATCAAACATATCATCATCTAATATGCAACTGGATTTTTGGCTTGGTAGTTTTGCAGGTTGTGATTTTTGAGGTGGTGGTGTTTTGGATGGCGATTTTTGGGTTAATGGTTTCTTGGTCGGAGATTTTGGGTTTGGTGTTTTCTGGCTTGATTCTTGATGATCGACAATTGGCTCTTTCTCTTTATAGCTCAATATCAGTTCAAATGGTGTCATGAGAATGTCATTTGTCATTTCTGTTTTTCCAATCTCATCCATGACATCTTTGAACTGATTAACTGCTTCAGTCATCTTTCTCAAGACCTGCACCAGTTTGTTTGTTGACTCCTCTTGAATGTCAACAAGATCACAACTCTTCTGTAAAAAAGACATGTATAAGCAAGTCAAATTATTTAGTTTGTGAAAAATAAATAATTACATAAAAAATCACAAAATATATATTCATCATCAGTTCTTGTGAAATATAAATAATAACATATTCATAGATTATCACACAGACCATGCACATACCACCACACAAACTATGCACATACCATCACTCAAACCATGCACATACCATCACACAAACTATGCACATACCATCAAATAAACCATGCACATATCATCATCAACTTCTTAAAAATTCATTTGTAATCCCAGAAAGAAGAAATCAATATTATATTAATAACATCACAAATCACAAATATATATTCATCATCAGTGCTTGTGAAGTATAATGAATAACATATTCAAATATCATCACACATACCATGCACATACCATCACACAGACTATGCACATATCATCACATAAACCATACACATATCATCATCAACAACTTCTTAAAAATTCATTTGTAATCACAGAAAGAAGAAATCAATATTACATTAATAACATCACAAATCTCATATATAGATTCATCACCAGTACTTGTGAAGTATAAATAATAACATATTTAAATATCATCACACATACCATGCACATACCAACACACAGACTATGCACATATCATCACATAAACCATACACATATCATCATCAACAACTTCTTAAAAATTCATTTGTAATCCCAGAAAGAAGAAATCAATATTATATTAATAACATCACAAATCTCATATATAGATTCATCATCAGTGCTTGTGAAGTATAAAGAATAACATATTTAAATATTATCACACATACCATCATCACACAGACTATGCACATACCATCACATAAACCATACACATATCATCATCAACAACTTCTTAAAAATTCATTTGTAATCCCAGAAAGAAGAAATCAATATTACATTAATAACATCACAAATCTCATATATAGATTCATCATTAGTGCTTGTGAAATATAAAAAATAACATATTCATAATCACACAAACCATAGACTTAACATCACACAGACTATGCACATACCATCACATAAACCTTTCCCCAATCTTTAAACATAAAATAAAACACATACCATTTTGTTATTGTCTTCATGCTTCAACAATCTTTCAACAACCTTTCCCCTTCCGAAGCCTCCAGATTTTTTTTCTCCTCTAACTCTCTTTTCCAGTTCTGTAGATCCCCGATTTGAGCAAATTGGGAATCTTCGTGAATTTTCCCTCCTCACCTTGAACTCCATTCTATCAAGATAGCATAACTGCACAAAATACATTAATATTAGAGAATTTAATTTCTTAGTATTTTATATAACTTTATTGAGTAGTAATTCACATATGGTTACCGTTAAGAAAATCGCGGGCCCTGCAAAAAACTTATTCACCGCTGTGCTTGTTTTCCATTCTTCAATTGACGAAATCAGGCAATTGATCATAAAATGGCACCAATTGAAATTCCTGATTTCGTTCACATCTTCAAGGCATTTAAGAATCTTGTAATTTGCTTTTCGATTCTGGTGTGACTTGAACATGGTAGTGACAACAAATACGACAAAGTCGCGTTTGAAGTCATCACCATAGTCACCCCTTGATTGGAGAGCCTCACCAGTTTTCGATGTAAAAGGGGCAACATTTGAAACCCCCCACCGCTGCTGCCATTCTTTTACCAAATCTTTATACTTCTCATCATCTTTTTTAGTACATGCATTAAATAAAATTATTTAGGATACGTACATATTATAGTGTAATTAAGGGGAGTTTAATATAATTAATGTAAACAATTTAAAAATACCTTTATCAGATAAAGCTTCTGTCACAGATTTTTCTCCCAACGGCAAGTCAAAAACAGACACGACATTCTCCTCCTCAATTTTTAATTCATCTCTCTCCAATTTAATTGATCATCTGAAGCAATCAAACTGCTGTACCAGAAATGTTACCAACTCATCATGGTTTTCTCGAGTTGATAACTTCAACATTCCTGCAAATCCAATCTCTCTGACTGCTTCTTTTTGTTCTTCATTTAGATGCTCTATTAGTTTGAAGAGAGGGTTAGGAGATGTCCTAAAACGGATATGATCTTGGTTAAATTTACGAACAAATTTCTTTTTCTGAGGAGGAGGATTAGCTAAGTCAGTTGCAAGTTCTTTTCTTTTACGAACTTGTTGCAGTACAACTTGAAAAAGAAATAAAATTGACCATCACATACACCAACCACATACCATCTATTACATCAAACACAAACAACAACATCATCACATACACCGATCACATGTAATCTTATACACCAACTACATAACATCATATACACTGGGCACGTATCAACATATACACTAATCATATATCATCCTATACAGTAGGCACGTATCAACATATATACTAGACACATAGTAGCCACATATCATTACATATACTAGCCACATATTATCCTACACACCAACTACATACACCAACCACATACTATCACATACACCAACCACATACCATCTTATATACTAACTATATATCATGTAATACACCAAACACAAACACAAACAACCACATATCTCAATTATACCAGCCATATATCATCACATACACCAATCACATATCATCCTATACACCAAACACATATCATCATATATACTAGACACATATAGTAGCCACATATGATTACATATACTAGCCACATATTATCCTACACATCAACCACATACACCAATCACATGCATCAATCACATACCATCTCATAGACCAACTGCATATCATCTAATACACCAAACACAAACAACCACATATCTCACTTACACCAGCCATATATCATCACATACAGAAATCCCATATCTACCTATACACCAGCCACATATCATCACATACAACAATCACACATTATCTTATACATCAGGAACATATCATCATATATACTAGACACATATAGTAGCCACATGATTACTTATACTAGTCACATATTATTCTATACCATCACATACACCAAACACATACCATCATATACACCAACCACATACCATCTCATACATCAACTACATATCATCTAATACACCAAACACAAATAATCACATATATCACATACACCAGTCATATATCATCAAACACATCATTTACATATCATCACATGAACATGACAGTAGTTTATTAAAATTATTGTTATAAGAAATTCAAACCTCAGCTGGTTTTATTTTTTCTTTTTTCATATTTTTTTTTGTCTTCAACGGGTGCAACCTGTATATCAGTTGTGTCTTCAACGGGTGCAACCTGCATATCAGTGTAACTGTGTTAATTTCAATTTGAAATCTAAATATTATTTTAAAAAAGAAAAGTAATAAAAATAGCAAACCTTTTTCTTTTTCTGTGATTGTGTTTTCTTCAGAATCAGAGTCTTTTTGCCACTACCACCCCGTTTGAGAACTTGAATTGCCGAAGCAGTTTTTTCAAAATCATTTTTTTCAGGTGTTCTTCTTTTCATCTTTTCAGTGTTTTTCTTTTTTTTTTTCCTTTCATACATTCTTCTCTGCAGGTCTTCTTCTTGAAGTGTAAGACCTATTCCCAGGGGATTACCAACTAGAATTGGTGTATCTAATTGGTCTCTAGTAACAGTTTCTGTTTTCTTAGTCATTTCTGCAATTAAACATACAAAACAAACATAATAAAATATCATCATACATACCATAACATACATCATAAATGCATCATCATAGACAACATGAAAATATCATCACACACATCTTATACATATATCACACATATTTTCTCACACAATATGTAAATATCATTAGGCATATGATTTACATATCATCATACAGAACATGAACATATCATTACATAGAACATGAATATATCATCACACAGAAATTGTATATATCATCATAAAGTAAATATATATTTGCAATAAAATAAAATTCACAAATGATATAACATTATACATATATGAAATATATCATTACAGATCTGGAATATATCATCAAATTGTTCTTGCACATATCATTACTACTATATGAAAACTCATATATTCGCAGAGAAAAAGTAATATGAGGTTCACAAATGATATATCATCGCTCATATCTGGAACATATCATCACATTGTTCTTGCACATATCATTAAAATGTACATGTAAAATCTTATTACAATTTTGAGTTATAGAACATGCAGAGAATTGAAAGCCTATAGTTAAAATACAGATGAACTATATCAACATCAATTGATGGCTAAAACCTAGAATCGGAAGAATTGAAAGTATATTTAAATTTTGTGAACTAACAAGCATTTTGTGATGAATCAACATTAGTTGACGATGAAACTTCATCAATCGATGATGAAACATGTACCAATTTGTGAACTGAAATGAAAGTTGAATGGAAAAAAACAAAAACTTACTCGAGAAGATGAAAATTGCTGGGAGAAAAAATTGCTTGGAGAAAATTCTTGCAGCGTCTGGTAGCGTCCGAAAATTGCAGCGTCTGAAAATTGCTTGGAGATTGAAGAAAATTTGTTGAAAAAATCGGAGCGTATGAAGTAGCGGGAATTTGCAGAGGTTTTTTCACTATTGGTGAAAATAAAGGCGTGAACGGAGAGCTGAAAAGAAAGGCGCGTCAAATTATATTGCAGACGTGGATTGGGCGTCAATTATTTGCAGACGTGGAATGAAATTGGGGGACCGGGTGCATCTTATTAGATGGTCCTGGGTCCATGATATACCCACTCACAGACAATGTCCCATTAGTAATTTATTAATAAATATATTATGTCGGTAAAAGGATGCCCATCGGTAATTAGTGAAGGACAAACTCGTCAGCAATCACCAATGGGTGGATGTCCTTCGGTAAGCCATCTGTATATATATATTGATGGATAATACATATGCCAGTCTTGGGTATTCGGATAGGCCGATCGTCGACATTCCCTTTGTCATTAATACCGACGGGAACAATATCTATGACACCAAGAAACTGAGAAGGAAAACATTGATGGGTAAAATCCATTGGCATTTCAATCGGTATGATAGTTATTGATGGAGATTTTATGATTTACCGACGAATTCATCTATCGGTATTTAGCTATTTTCTTAGTAAATTATTACATCTAAAAATTTATTTATTATTAAATATTTATTTTATACAACATTAAGGTGATTTCAATGGCTTCCACTTCATTTATTACTTAGTTTTATACCCAACACAATATTCTCTTACAACGTATGACAATTCACATATGTATGGAAATAAAGCACAAGGTTGAATCAACGAATTGATATGAATCTCTTCCTAAAACATATTAAAATATAGTACAGTAAAAGATAATTAAACATCCTTATAAATTACAACGATTCTCCATCCTTTTGTTTGGGTTTGAGAGAACTCGTTTTAAAAAGAAAGGGAGTACGTAAGAAATAAACAATCAAAACATGGAGGAGCACGAGGAGGACGTGATGAGAAAATGAGTTGAATACCAAAATGCAGTTATGCAGATAAACCATGAAATAACTGAAGCCCAACACTAGGAACTAATATTTATTAGATCCCATATCTTGGTTACCAAATAAATTGACTAATTCTCATGTAAGAACTTAACTAACTTGAAAGTCCCATATATATGGGAATTTAGGGGCAAAGTTCTTATTACATTTTCTCCATAATAGTTTGAAACCATGAGGGAAAAATAATAAGTAATGAGTTTGAAACCATGAGAAAAAATAAATTAAGTAACTATAATAAGAGGAGAAGATAACATCATTGGCTTCAACATTCTCAGTTTCTTTGTCAAAAATTGGTGGAGAAACGTAGACAACAACGTCAAGTGCCCCAAATGGATCTTATCCATATCGAAGATCGTTGATCCAGCATATCCACAATTCTCGTTGTCAAATTCATCACCTCCCTCATCAAAAATTGATGGCCCATCATAGCCATAAAAAATCAACGAAAGAGTTTCTACACCCTCGTCATCAAATATTGGTGTTCCACGATTACCATCATCGATTACAGAAGTGTCAAACGTAGTGAATGAAGCATCAAATGAAGTTATTTATATATCATCAGGTGATGCAACCCACCTCCATAGGCTCTTCGTCCACAGACATGATGCCACAACCTAATAAGAATCTCCAAAAATTCTTGGTGTGGGGTCCACACAACTTTTATGTCTTTTGCAAACAAGTCAATCTGTTGGAAAATCTGAGCATTGTAATTATGGATCTGGTGCTCGTCAATAAGTGAACGTAAATCGATTGAAATCTAAAAATCATCATTGAAGATCGTGTTTAGTCTCTGGAGACCAACTAATACAGCATGGATACAGGGGAAAGTGAGCCTAACTCCAATTCAAAACCATTGTCAAGAAACGAGATTTGCGATGGCCCTTCATCCAAATATAACTTTGCATCATAACCCAATGTGGTACGCCTTCTTAGGCTTACTAGCCACCAAGTACTTACTCACTTCCCAAGGGCTAAATCGATGCACCTGCATCACCATCCTAGTTTATTAATACGTGAAGATTAAGAATAATCTTCCAGTTTTCTCATATACTACATGTTCTCAATAATATTGATCATTAAATTATCACTAGCTTAATTAGACTAGGTTCCAATAGTATTTTTATTTTATATAAATGGTTGAAATCATGTGGGCCCAGCCACTCTCCATGCTGACTTCAAGACATTTAGATTCACTAGAAGATCACATGATTTAACTCATAACCAAAAGTTTATGATAGTATTTGTCTAATTGGTTGGAAGTACAAAATACTAGAAATGAAAAATAAAGAAGACAGCTGTGTCTTCCATGCAAGTTTAATCTCATAAAATTAGTGTATGATTTATTTTTGTGGGATATTTGGTTGACAATGATTAGCATAAAAACTTGATAAGCCTCATTGTATTTGATGTACCGATTAAGAAGAACAATTTTGGTAGTTGAGTGAAACTAATATTTACCTAACAACATGATAATATGCCAAATATGAAAGTATATGTGATACTTCTATTTACGAGTATAGTTAGAAGACTCCATAAAATATAAACAAATGCGATATGTGTAATTGCTCTACCACATGTCAAGATGAATAATGAATGCTGAGAACATATTAAATAAATATATATTATTGGCATAGTTTTTTGGTTTTTATACAATAATCAATATTACCATCACTAGGGGAGAATTGCCTATACATTTGATTTGAGAATTCTCATTTTGATTCTTTTCCCCATATTTTTACTGATAATATCTCAAAGTTTTTTATTTTCAATTGACTATTCCTACCAACAAGTTCAATCAATTGAATAAAATAAAGGTAAAAACTTAAAGATGACGATCACACGGATTCTTTATCATCTGACTTGTCCTAAATCCATATTCATCCCAACAAATTGGATCCCATATAAAAGGGAAAAAATTTGTAAAAATTGAGCACAAATGGGAAAGTATTTATCACTATAACTAGAAAATAGAAAATAGAGAAAGGAACTTTAGTTAAGTCGAGTGTAAAGCTCTTTCCGCAAGACGAAATTGCCCCGGTAGTGCTCTTCGGTTTGGCAATTCATCCCCAAAGATAAAATGACTACGTCTCTAGTATAACAACACCATAAATACTAGAGCTCCGACGAACTGGAAGAGTTTGGACAGAGCGATGAGAAAGAAAGAAAGCAGAATGGGAGAAAACTTGTATGTTGTGTTGTGTGTTGTGTGTATAATGAAGCATGGACCTCTCTCCCTTATATAGGGGTTCCACCGGAGGGGTATTGAAAGAATCATAATGACGGTCAGGTGAGGTAACGTTCATGCATTAAGTTGCATAACATTACTTACCATTTTTGTATGTTTGAAACGTACCTGAACGGTCAGGAGTGGCTAAAAGGCTAAAATGATAGCCTGGGGTGATTCGGGACACCAAATCGGATGACCTAAGACGGACCAACCAATCGGACCAATTCTCCAAGGTCCAAGGTCCAGGACCAAGGGCCAAAGTTCAGGTCCGTGTCCGGGCTCGGGCTCGACTTCGCTCGGCTCCGCTGGAGGCGGACAGGCGAACCCAAGTCCGAGAGCCCGCGTGAGCTTTATTTACACAAAGTCCACAATATACGCTGGGCCACTTGATGTCCACTCATAAAAATTAATCACTTTTAAACTCCCTTCCACATTGATTATCATTCAATGTGGGATAAACAAAAATACACCTAACAACCGTTCAACCTCGAAGTACTATTTCTCACTCACTATTAATTGGATTTGAGAAATTCAAAAGGCTATGATTAACTACACGAAACGCAGATCGAGCGTACAATATTCGTTAAGATGAAATTTTGCTGCACCATTAAAACTATTAAATCCAATTTAACAACAATCCCCCACATGAGTGAAAATAGCAAAAAAGAAGACATGTATGCAAATACGTAGCTTAGTTCTTAAGAAAAAAATAGAGAATAGGGATAGGTGACTTGTGGCCTTGAACTCTCCTTAGTTAATACTACCGAGCATACCGGCGGATTAGTGAACATAATTGTAGAATTTGAAGGTCTATGGTTTTGAAAATAAGTATCAGTTTGTGATGTTGCTTTCAATGTTAACCAACACTGAATACCAACATCAACCAGAGTTAAATGAAAAATATGCAGCGGAAATAAAACTTAAGAACACAACAAATTAAATTGAGTTCACAAGTAAAAGTACTTCTGAACTTGGGTGTACAAACTCAAAAACTATATTACTTTCTTGTTCATGATCAATACAAAAATATGAAGTAATATATGAAAATTAAAGTATCAAAAACATGATACTAAATACTTGTCGCCTAGATGAAAAGACCTTCTCCCTTGGTCACACAATTTCTAAGAACTTGTTAATCTCAAATAATGGCTCCAAGTAGTCTTCGTGTTCTTTCCTTGTTGTGCGTCGTGTGTTGTTCCTTCATCAAAGCCGTGCGTCTCTTCCTCCGTGCGTAAAAATTATCTCAAGTCTTAGTATTCTCTTGTCTTAAATAGACAATCCTAGAATCCTAAACTTGGTAAACATGTAAAACAAATCATAAACACAATTTAGGAAACTAAATAAAGTCCTATTCATAAACTAGGAAACATAATCTAGAGTTCCTAATTTATTTTGTGCCCAAGAAAGGCAAATAAAAAAATAATGAAATTCCCATAAATTAATTTCCCAACAATCTCCCCCTTTTGCCTTTCTTGACAAAATAACCAAGATGCATAAAAACTCCCCCTAAACAAACACTCATTGCTTAGAACAAACAAACCACAAATTAATCAATGGCTCAAACTTCTTATCGTCATCCTTGTTCGCCCGCGTCTTCTACATCTTCTCCCCCTTTTTGTTCTGAAAGCAAAAGGACCTCAACAAACGAGTCCCGAAGCGCCTGCAACTGGTCAACCTGGTTATCAAGCAAAGTAAACTGGCCTAGGACAAATGGAGCAGAAAAATTAACCATGTTGGTACTGATATTGGGAATACCAGAACCAACACCAGACATGACACCAGCTCGAAGAGGCGCCTGGGTGCCTAAAGAAGGCAATCAGATTCTGCTTCACGAAAACATCAACGGAAATTTGGCGCTCAAAAATCATGCCTTGATTTTGAAATCCCAAGAACAGCTCCTCAACTTCACTCGTCAAGAACCTCGTGGAGATTTGTTCCATATCTTCAATCTCGACGGCTTGAGACGGAGCCTCATCAGAGCTAGCAGAGTGGTCGGAGGCAATGTTGACATCGGTGCACTGGCAGATGGAATGTTGTTAGAATCGAAGCTTGGAGAAGAGGCAGGATTGTCTAAAGGGGATGTTGGTTTTGGTGACACATCACCCGAACCAACATGGACTGACACGACAGCCTTGGACATCTTCTTTTCTCTCTTTGGGTGGAATTTTCTTATTAGATAGACGTACAGTCTGTTTCCGAAGCTTTACTGGGTGAATGTGAATTCAATATTCTGCAAGAGACTAAAAACAACTACAAACAAAAAATTGAGTGTCGTAGGCAGTAAAATTTGGAGAAAGAAAAAGTAAAAACCTTAACTTTATCAATATGGAAAAATCGTACGCAGTAGATAAAGGAAGGGGGTTGATTTGTACTTTTTTGTACGCATTTTTGTTACCTTTTTGTGTCGCATTCGCGTGTGTTTTGCTTGCTTTTATAGGTATTAAGAGTTGTTTTGGCCTATTTTGTTAGTTTTAGGTTTTTATAGCTTTTGTGCGTTTTTTAGTCATTTTTCATACTTTTTTACCCTTTTTCGTATGTTTGGCCGTAGGATGACCAAGCGGTCCCCGCGCATGCTCGGAGCATCCCATTCGACTCGGATTGGAACAGGCAAAGCAAGAAAACACAGCGTGAACGAGGAGCGACGAACCGACGGATGTTTAGAGCGAAACGAGAAAATCGAGCCGGAGCAGCCGAGCCAGTCGATCGACTGACTCATCAGGATCGACTGGACCTTCGACTGGAGTCCAGTAAGGTTGGCTAATTTTTGAAAGCAGTCGATCGACTGAACCCTAGTCGATCGACCGCTCCTTATTCGATCGACTGAGACGCAGTTCAGCTCGGGATTTTATCACTTTTTTACATTTTTACCCCTGTGTTTTTGTATAAATAAGCCCAACCTTATCCAACCCTTCCTTGTTGGAATTTGGGGCTTGCTCCATTTCCTTCAAGCCTTTACTTTTCCATTGCTCAAAAATCCCTAGTTTAATGTAGCTTAGTAGTTAATCTAGTTTAGTTAGTTAGTTAGTTTCTAGTTAGTAGTTAGGTTTAGTTGTTCTCAAGCAAGTGTTGGAGTGGGTGACACCTCCTTCATTTGTGGTGTTTGTAGTTTGAAGACTTGAAGCTTTTGTTGGAATGAAAATTGGTAGTTTTCTTTCCCTTTACTTTTATGCTTTGTTATTGATTGATTGTTCTTGTTGTTGTGTTGGTTTTTAGATTTAGTTTGTGTTGTTGTTCTTGCCTTGTTCTTCAACTTCTCATTTCTATATTTTAGTTTGTTCATGTTCTTGCAAAAACTCCATTAATGCTCTTTTCAAGCTTTTTAACTCTTTTAGTTAGACAAACTTTTAGCTCTTGAAAGATGTATGAGTTTTTCCTCTTTGGCAATTTGTCTTGTTCAATTTAATGCTCTTTGACTATTTTAATTTCAAATGCTTGAGATTTTCCCTCCATAAATTCTCTTTTAATTGTGAGTTTAAATTGATGCAATTAGTTTGGTAATTACGGGTTTAGGGTTTAGGTTCGTTTAGAACCATTAATCGGAGCTCGTCGAGAATTGGGATTGACGACCTCAATACTTGATCGACATTTGGGATTGACAACCCCAAATTGTGGATTAAGTGCTCGACGAAAACCGATTAATCGTGGAGACAAACCTAGTACCCTAAACCCTCATTTCATTCAAATCCTTTCTAATTAAAGTTTCATTTTATACTCAAGTTTTAGCATAGAAACTCAAACCAAACCAATGATTAATGCTTTCTTAGGAGTAGATTAGTGTAATTTAGATTAACAAGAGATTAACTAAAACACCGACCGCCGATTATATCTATCCTCGAGAGACACGAATCGGGAAAGCTTACCGCTCTATAATCGACTCCGTACTATTGCGGAGAAGATTTCTTAGAGTGTTAAGAATTCTTCGATCAGGGGTGAAAAAGGTAAAGTGAATAAACAACTCCCCCACTCTCACAACTACTTCTTTTAAGACCCAAGATTTTTCTTTCCTTTGAAACAAGCCCACTCTTTCTCAAAATAAGACACACGATCTCTATGCTTTAACCCACTATCTCTTATTTAGAGAATAAAAATCACAAATATCAACTACAAATTAAAACCGAGATAGAGCTAGATTTTTATAAACCATCACCATAGTTGAAACAAATTCTTTGCAAAGCAATTTTCACTCGCCAAATTAACCCCTTTATTACCTGTCCAACCGTTCGATTACAACTCTACTAAAACACTTGGTTAGCTAGATTCAAAACACAATTAAGAGACTTCAAGATAGACAAAAAAACAAGGAACAGTACGCACAACAAGAAGGCATCTTCTTAAAGTATGAATGTCCTAGTTGATGCCTAAAAAGATGACCTAAAAAAATAAAAGTATTTTCACATTATGGTCTAAGTAACTTGATCCGTGTTGTTTTTCATGACTGATGGCATTATAACCAACATTGCTTTGGGTGAAGTCAATGGAAACATACCCCTTAACCCAAGTTAAAGAAAACGTCAAAATCACTCAAGGAGGTGAAATTTAAAGATTGGATCAATTTGTATCTAGATTTTCTTCATGTTTTTAGAGATTTGAAGAGAAATAACTTATCTTCAGCATTTACTATTAACACCTCTTGTTTTTGGACCTGGGAGAAAACCAGTTTCCGCGGGTAAGCTCCACAATCACCTAATTTAAGAGGTTAGTCCTTTTGTCATCACTTTTATCACAACACAAGACCTTATCGCACTTTCAACCAGACTCAATGCATTTGGATTATGTATGAAAAGAAAGATAAAAATGCATGCAAAATTATACAGATGTTGTGACTGATGTTAGTATGGTGTGTCACAACATCAAAAACAACATTGGCTTATAAAATGCACATACCAAGATATCTTCTCAAACGAGATAAGGTCTCTAAATCTAATGCCTTCGTGAATATGTCAACAAGCTGATTGTCTGTCCCTATATGCTCAAGGATAATTATCTTCCTCTCAACCAAGTCTCGAATAAAGTGGTACCTTATGTCAATGTGTTTGATTCGAGAATGCTGGACTGGATTTTTCGAGATATCAATGGCACTGGAATTGTCACAAAGCAAATTCAATATTCTTCTCTATAGACCATAGTCCTCTATCATTTTGTTCATCCATAATAACTGTGTACAAGCACTTCCAGCTGCAATATACTCGGCTTTAAGAGCATCCTCTACTCGCTTGGGCTTTGTTTTGGAAAGAGACAAAGATTCTCGAGTTTTAGAACAATTAGTAAATAAGCAAACAAATCGTACCATCTCTTTGAAATTTATTTGTCGCTTTCTTGTAGTTCTTTCATTGAGATATCGAATAATTTGGCTCATAGGATGATTCTTTTGAATTCTTGAGGGAATAATTCTCTGATGTAAGTCAATGGGTTCAGCTGGATCTACCACACCTGCATCAGAATCTAATTCTGGAGCAGCTTGAGTAGGTGTTGGGTTTGATGTTGTGTTCCCAAAACCATCACTGATACCAACATCACTCGTTTCTCCAGATTCACCATATGCACTTTCATCTACACCAACCATGACATTATCTTGAGGATCTTGATCATAAACCAGATCATCATCCTCAGCAGGTTTAAAACCACTCATCAAATCATCAAACTTGACGTCAACCGACTCAATCATGCAATGCGTTCTAAGATTAAACAATCTATATGCATGACTATTTCGAGAGTATCCCATGAAAACACATTTATCACTCTTTGAGTCAAGTTTTGCAAGATGATTTCTTCTATTTAGCACATAACAAATGCACCAAAAAATATGAAAATAACTCAAATTTGGCTTTTTGTCCATCAATAATTCATAGGGAGTAACACAAGACCCTGGTCTAAAATACACCCTATTAATTATATGGCATGAAGTGTTTGCTTCTGCCCAAAAAAGTTTAGAAACCCCATTTGAAATAAGCATAGTTCTAGTCATTTTTAAGAGAGATCTATTTTTACGTTCGACTATCTTATTCTGTTGGGGGTGATGGTTGAAGAAAATTCATGAGTTATACAAACTTTGGAACAATATTTTGAAAAAGATGCATTCTCAAATTCTTTTCCATGATCAGACCTAATCTTACCAATATTCACACCAAATTGCACACACAACCTTTTTGCAAGTTTTTTAAATGCTTCGAAAGCCTCAAAATTTTCTTTTAAAAATTCTACCCAAGTAAAATGAGAAAAATCATCTACTATCACAAGAACATACCATTTACCAGTGTTCCCAAAAGGTCCATATGAAGGAGTTCGAAACAATATGAGGTAGTGAGACTTTGTACTGTTGGATGTGCCACCCTGACTTGCTTCCCTTTCTGACATGCCTCGCAAACAGGAACGGTTTTAGTGTTGAGCTTAGGTAGTCCGATCACAACATCCTTTTTGACCAACCTATCCATCGTATTGTAGTTGACATGCCCAAGTTTTTTATGCCACACCTCAGCATCACTTAATTGAGACAGTTTGCAAAGAGCATCACTATTGATTTGATAGCAATTATCTAAGGTCCTCCGACCAGTGAGGATGCAAGCTCCATTCTCCTCATAGACTTCACATTTTTCACGATTGAATTTAACACTAAAACCTCCATCGCAAAGTTGACTTATGGTTATCAAATTCGCAATAAGTCCTTCTACCAGCAACACATTTTTCAGGGCTACCACACCGGGAACATGGAGAGTTCCTTGACCAACGATTTGTCCATTTGCGCCTACACCATATTTTACTTTTCCACCTCGAAACCTGACAATGTTGGAAAGTAATTCTTCTATTCGGTCATATGTTTCGAGCATCCACTATCAAAGTACCAGGCTCCAGGGACATGGGATTTCAAGGAGGTATGGATCATATTGCACTTGATGTTATTTTTCTTGACCCACACTTGTTTGAACCTGGTGTTGGTATTGATGTTGGTAACATGGGATCCAACATGGGATTTAGCAGCCACATTTGTTATCTGAAAATGTCTTCTCTCGCCAATAATCTTCTATCAAAAAGGTCGTATATGACCTGGTTCTCCACAATTATGGCACACGAACTGTCTCCTTCTCTTCTTTTGCCGTTTGGTCGATTTATTTTCTTGGCTTTATGCTTGTTTTGGACGATTTGGTTTATAGCCAATTCCATGCTTTGAGGTTTTTGGGAAACTCATCTTTAAGATTTCGTCGAGCTTTTCCTTCCCTTTGTTCAGATTCGTGATGGTTCCTTGAACCCTCTTCAGCTCGGTTTTCACCTTTTCTAGCTCAGCATCCTTCTTCGTGAGCGACGATTCTAAACGGACAATTATGTCAAGTTGATCACTCTTTTCCTTAGTTAGTTTGTCCACCTCTTTCATGAGATCCTTGGCCTTGAGTACCTGTTTTCCCCAACTGACAAATAGTTGCTTATGCTCAATACTGAACTGCTCGTACTCTTCAAGATAATCAACAGTTTCTGCGTTCAGGCACACGATGTTGGTTTCGAGGTTACCAATATGGACGTCATCGTTCCCACACAACATTAGTAAACAGGTATGGAATAGGTTCAGGTGAGTTGGAATAGTTGACATCCTCAGTGAAATCTGTGGCAACCATGCTCTTTTTCCTGAGAGTGTTAGCACACTCATTCTTGTAGTGTTCCCAACCCTTACATTCATGGAATTATACCTCACTGAGTGGTTTTGGGAAGCTGAATGCATTGGATATTGATGGTGAGGACTGAGATCTGGGAAGAGTGCGTCCAGTGAACTTTGGTGCAGACGCCGGTGGCCTGGTGTTTGAGTTTGATCTAATAAAGTTGTTCTTCTTCTTTAGGAAATTATTAAAGCGTTGGGTCACATAAGATAATTCATCTTCCTTAAGTGTAGTGGATTTCATCTTTTTCAGAATCCCATTCATGTCAAATTCCTCATCGTCTTCGTCGTAGTCAAAGCTAGCATCGGAGGAGAGAGCAACATTCTTCTCTTCAGAGTTGGAACTAAGGTGTTCCATCTCATATTGCTTGAGAGAGCCAGCTAAGGCATTAAACTCAATGTTATCAACATCTTTGGATTCTTATATGGCAACCATCTTCATATTGAATTTCTTAGAGATGTATCTCAGTAGTTTTCCCACAAGGCGTGTGTTTGTAATTGATTCACCAAGCTCTCTGCACTCGTTTGTAATATCTGAGAGTCTCATGGCGTAGTTCATGATTGACTCCTTTTCATCAATCCTTATTGCCTCGAAGGTGGAAGTCAGCATTCTCAATCTTGATCTCTTAACGCTTTCAGTCCCTTCACACACCCTTTGGAGTGCGTCCCATGCATCCTTTGCTGAGTCGAAATTCTTGATGACTCTGTAGTAGCTTGCGTCTACATTCCCCCACAGGGTGTTGATGCATTTAGAATTCCAATTTGCAGCAGCTACTTCGTCAGCAGTCCAATCTACCTCTTTCTTGTCGATGGTATCACCCTCACCATCAGTGACACGTGTCTTTTCCCATGCAATGAAAACAGTTCTCCATGCACGTTCGTCGATGCTCTTTAAGTGCCATCGCATCCTCTGTTATCCCCATTAAGGATCGGGGGCCTTGGGTTTCCTTGAGCATCCATAGAACCTAAACAAATAAGGATCAGTACTTAAAGTTTAAGTAACCCGCTCTTGATGCAAATTGTAAAATTTGAAGGTCTATGGTTTTGAAAATAAGTATCAGTTTGTGATGTTGCTTTCAATGTTAACCAACACTGAATACCAATATCAACCAGAGTTAAACGAAAAATATGCACGGGAAATAAAACTAAAGAACACAGCAAATTAAATTCAGTTCACAAGTAAAAGTACTTGTGAACTTGGGTGAACAAATCCAAAAATTATATTATTTTCTTGTTCACGATCAATACAAAAATATGAAGTAATATATGAAAACTAAAGTATCAAAAATATGATACTAAATACTTGTCGCCTAGATGAAAAGATCTTCTCCGTTGGTCACGCAACTTCGAAAAACTTGTTAATCTCGAACAGTGGCTCCAAGTAGTCTTCGTGTTCTTTCCTTGCTGTGCGTCGTGTGTTGTTCCTTCGTCAAAGCCGTGCATCTCTTCCTCCGTGCGTAAAAATTATCTCAAGTCTTAGTATTCTCTTGTCTTAAATAGACAATCCTAGAATCCTAAACTTGGTAAACAAGTAAAACAAATCCTAAACACAATCTAGGAAACTTAATAAAGTCCTAATAATAAACTAGGAAACATAATCTAAAGTTCCTAATTTATTTTGTGCCCAAGAAAGGTAAATAACAAAATAAGGAAATTCCCATAAATTAATTTCCCAATAATTCTTGAACTACTCCCCTTTGTGTATACTAGACAATAGCACGAACCCACTAAGGTCTTAGAATTCTTCCATTCTCACGTTTGTGTCCGTTTCTGGCCATGGACAACTTCTTTGAATTCATAAACATTCAGTAGAAGCAACCCTCACTTCTCGCTTACATAAGTGATTCTTAAAATGAGTATTTTGTTATACTCATGTCAAAGACTTTCACAGGAATCATTAAAAATTAGAGACTTATCCTCACCACGTGACAGATTAAAACTCTACTTTTGCCGTTAGGGAATAGGATATTAGAGTTTTACTTACCCAAACTTTTATAGTTTAGTTTTCCCACTAAACCAAGTTTGTGGGATCTCCACTCATCATGGTTGGGTTTCCACTGCAATCATCTTTAAGATGTGGATTTCACTCCCATTCCTTCTAGCAACTTATACATCTGATATCGAGCTATGTTTTTAGTGAACGGATCCGCTAGATTATCTACCAACTTTACGTAGTCAGCTGAGATAACCCCACTCGATATCAAATGTCTTACGGTGTTATGTCACCGACGAATATGTCAAGACTTACCGTTATACAGACCACTTTTTGACCTTCCAATAGCAGCTTGACTACCGCAGTGAAGCATTACTGGTGGAACGGGTTTCTCCCAACATGGAATATCTTCCAGAAAGTTACAAAGCCATTCTGCTTCTTCACCTGCTTTATCCAAAGCGATAAACTCAGATTCCATGGTGGATCGGGCTATATAGGTCTGTTTAGTGGATCTCTAAGAAACAACTCCTCCCCCTATTACAAACACATACCCACTCATCGAAAACGAGTCCTTTGGGTCGGATATCCAGTTTGCATCACAGTAACCTTCAAGTACCCTGGGGTATCTACCATAATGTAGCCTAAAGTTCAGAGTATACTTTAAGTATCTCAAAACTATCACAAGCGCTTTCCAGTGTTCTCCACTTGGATTGCTTGTATATTGACTCAGTTTGTTTATCGAGCAAGCTAGATCATGTCTTGTACAATTAGAGATGTACATCAGACATCCAATGATCCTAGCATAGTCCTCCTGAGCAATGGGGTCACCTCTGTTCTTACTTAAGTGAACATTGAGTTCCAACGGTGTCTTTGCTGGAAGACTATCGTAAGCATTGAATTTCTTGATTACTTTCTCAATGTAATGAGATTGTGACAAGAAAGTTCCATCTATATTTCTTATGATTTTTATTCCAAGAATCATGTCAGCAACTCCCAGTTCCCTCATGTCAAAATTCCTTTTTAACTTGAGCTTCGTCTCGTTAATCACTTGTAGGTTACTAGCCATGATTAACATATCATCTACATAAAGACATATTATAACAAATCCATCATTAGTTTTCTTAATGTAGACACACTTGTCGTACTCGTTTATCTTGAAGCCATTTGACATCATCACTTTGTCAAATTTCAAGTGCCATTGTAAAGGTGTTTGTTTCAAGCCATATAAAGACTTAACCAGTTTTCACACCTTTCTTTCTTGTCCAGGTTTACAAAACCCTCAGGTTGTTCCATATAGATTCCCTCTTCTAACTTGCCATTTAGAAAAGCTTTTTTTACATCCATTTGATGAATCTCAAGATTGTGCAAAGCAGCAATGGCTAGAAGCACCCGGATAGAGGTAATTCTCGTCACAGTAGAGTATGTATCAAAGAAATCATATCCCTCCTTCTAGTGAAATCCTTTCACAACCACATGAGCTTTATACTTATCGATTGATCTATCAGCTCTGAACTTTCGTTTTAGAATACATTTACTACCTAAAGGTTTACAACCTTTTGGTAAATCAGTCAGAATCTACGTATGGTTCTGCATGATCGAATCGATCTCACACTGAACAGCTTCCTTCCAAAATGGAAAATCAGTCCGGGAAAAAGCTTCTTTTAATGAAGTTGGTTCTTCATCCAAGATGAAAACCACATAGTCGGGACCGAATTCCTTTGCAACTTTAGCTCGAGTGCTCCGCCTGGGAGTTAGAGCTTCAAGTTCTGAACCAGGTCATTTACAAAACTTCGGTTCTACCCCCACAAGTTCGTGACTTGTAGTCCCTTCAGAATTACTAGTATTTGAAATGGATGCAGCTTTATCCTTACAAGGATAGATATCTTCAATGAATATCGCATTCCTTGACTCAATGGTAGTTCCGACATTCATGCCCGGAACTTCTGACCTATGAATTATAAATCGATATGGGATACTATTTAGTGCATAGCCAATAAAGATACAATCAACCATTTTGGATCCGATTGTCACCTGATTCGGTAGAGGCACATCTACCTTCGCTAAACACCCCCACACTTTGAGGTATTTATAAGAAGGTTTCCTACCTTTCCACAACTCATAGGTAGTTTTGTCCTTACTTGTAAGTGTAATTTTATTGAGGATAAAGTTTGCCGTTAAAACAAATTTCCCTCACATGTTTAGAGGTAACCCAGAACTAATCAACAACGCATTCATCATCTCTTCCAAAGTACGATTCTTTCGTTCGGCAACGCCGTTCGATTGAGGTGCATACGGATATGTAATTTGATGAATTATGCCACTTTCGTTGCACAACTCTTCAAACGGAGCTATGTATTCTCCTCCTCTATCACTTTGAATAGTTTTGATTTTGCAGTTAAGTTGATTTTTGGCTTCACTTTTGAAGTTCTTAAAAGCTTCAATAGCCTCATCTTTACCTCTCAAAAGGTAAAGGTAAAAATACCTTGTGCAATCGTTAATAAAAGTAATAAAATACCATTTGGCACCTCTGTTTTGCACAAACTTTAAATCACATACATCCGTGTGAATTAATTCTAGAGGTGTCGTGCTCCTTTCTACCGATTTAAACAGCAACTTTGTCATTTTTGCTTCTACACAAATTTCACACTTACTTTTATCAACAAATTCATTTACTTTAAGCAAATTGAGATTTGACAATCATTTTATTGCATTTAGATTAACGTAGCTTAATCTACAATTCTATAAACTAGAGCACTCAGTCAAGTAAGAGAAATCAGAAGCAATTTTATTAATGATAGGTTTTGGGCGTATAGCCATTACACTAAGTTTGAACAATCCATCTGTAAGGTAACCCTTACCCAGAGGTGTTCCAAACTTAGACAATACAAACTTATTAGCCTCAAATACAAGTTTAAAACCACGATTTACTAGAATTGAACCAGAGACTAAATTCTTTCGGATGTCCGGATGGTGCAGCACCTCATTCAGAGTGATCTTCTTGCCGGAGATCATTTTTAGGACGGCCGAACCAACACCTGCAACTTAAGAAGAGGCTTGGTTTACCATGTTCAACTTCCTTCCCTCACTGGGATGGTATTTTGAGAACAAGCTCCGGTCTGCACACACATGGGCGGTTGCAACAGTGTCGATGAACCATTGACCACGGTTTTCAACCACATTAGCTTCCTCAGTGATAACTGCAATAAGATCATCACTAGTCAGCTCTCTCGGCTAAGTGGGCACTCGGCCTGGCCTTCTTTTTGTTAGAATAAGGTGACCAACAAGCCAACTTGTGGCTGTGGTCTGACCATTCTCTTGTAACACAATCGGTTTTTATTCGTAATAATATC
>BMAC01000288.1:49024-66225 GCA_014905375.1 Phtheirospermum japonicum | reverse complement strand
GGAAGCAGACGGCATATTTTTTTGAGACAGACGGATTTTTTCGGCAAGAACAAACCCTAGCCACCAACCTTCTCCAAGCAGTCCACCTCCAGGCGTCGTCGCTTGCCGCCGGCCGCCGCCATACCGAAACGTTCGGTCCTCGTATTTTCTCCGTCGTTCTCGAACTCTCGACGTATCTAGTGGCTTCGTCCGCGAGAAGATCGGAAAATTCGGTGTGTGACACCTATTGCCGGAGACGAGCCACTCGCCGGATCGCAGTCGTCGGAGACGTCCACGCCACCGCCGCGTCGAGCCGCCTGCTGCTGCTGTGCCATCGTGAAGCCGTCGTCGTCGCAGCCGAGGATCGCCTGTCACCGTGTCCCGAACGCATCGCTTCGAACCCGTCGTCAGCGCGCCGCACGAACCTGCTGCCACCGGAGTCAGTCGCAGCCGGTACTTCAGTTTTCAGCGCCGTGTCGTCTCCATACGATTGCTGTCGGGCTCTTCGCTGGAGTTCCAGCCGGTTCCTGTTGCTGCCCCGCGTGAGTTCGCTGTCCCGTGAAGTTGCTGCCAGCGCTTCGAACCCGTCGTCTCCGCCGCGTTGCTGTCAAGCCGTCGCCGCTGCCGAGAAAGACAGGCCCGCCTCCCGACAGCGCTGCTGTCGTGACGTTCCGAGCGTCGCAGTCGAGCCGCCTGCTGTTGTGCCGTTCCGAACGTCATGCCGCAGCCGAGGACCGCTTCGCCGCCGTGCCACACCGCCGGAGCTCAATCCGCCACGCTTCTCCTCCGTTGTGAGGTAAATGGTTGATCATGGGGTGTAGATACATATATATATATATATATATAGTAGTGTATATGTATATATATATAATGTGTGCTGTGTATTGTTGTATATATATATATAACTGTGTATTATATATGTATATATGATATAGAAGCATGCATGCTTAGTATTTATATGCTAATAAGTAAATTGCATGCATGTTGTGTGATGCTTAGTTATATATATATGTGCATGCTGTATATTATAAACATATATATATATATATATATATACTATTGATATATGTATATAATATATAATAATATATATATATATATATGTTTTATATGTTATTATATATATTTTTTTAAATACTTGATTAATATGTTAATATATATATAATTGTTATATTTATGATTAATATATAAATAGAAAATTATCATGCTCGTTCGATTTTACGAAAATCAAATTGTTACATTTCGAAAGCAATTTAATACATTGTTTGAATTAATTAAAAATTAAAATGGGCTGTCGTCAATTGAATTCGATTCAAATTATATAAAAATTTTTGTTTTCCGCAGCGCGACGGCACCATAGAATCCCAACACTTTTGCTTTGGCTTGCGACAGTTTTTAGATAGGTGTCCAGGTTTGCCACAATCAAAGCAGTTGCCATTGAACTTCTGAGAAGAAGGAGCTTTCGGCTTTGCGTTGCCAGGACGCGACCTCTTCTTCGAGTTATCTCCTTGTTCAAGTAGGTTCACCCGAGGTTCGATCGAACCTTTCGACTTCTGGCACTGACTCCATCTTCAGACTCAATTCTTACATTCCGAATTACATCTTCAAGAGACATCTCCTTTCACTTGTGCTTGAGATAGGTCTTGAATTCTTTCCAGTTCGGAGGAAGCTTATCAATCATTGCAGCAGCCGTGAAGGCATCAGGAAGAACCATCCCCTCGGCCTGGATGTCGTTCACCATCATTTGGAATTGTTGAACTTGTTCCATAATCGGGTGAGAATCAATCATTTTGTAGTCCATGAAATTTTTGACTACAAATTTCTTCGGTACAGCCTCGTCGGAGCTGTACTTCTTCTCGATTGCCTCCCAGATTTTCTTGGAGGTCTTTAAGTCCGAGTACACGTTACTTAGACTATCTTCCAGGCTACTCAAGAGAAAGCCTTTACATAGATAGTCACCGTTGTGCTAATTATCGTAGGCGGCGCGAACAATGAAACTGGTCTCGGACTCATCCGGAGTGGCTGGTTTGTCTTCCTTTACGAAGTTAGTGAAGCCAAGCATCGTAAGGTATAACAAAATCTTTTGTTGCCATCTCTTGAAGCCTACACCATTGAACTTGGAAATCTTCTCCGCGGCAGGCATAATCCGTGAGGAGTGCACCGGAGCAGTTATAGTCGGAACAAACATCCCCATCGTACCCATTGAATGGGTAGTTGAAAAAGATGAATATATAGGCGGAGCCATTACGAACATGCTTGGAACGGTAGTTCCCATCATCCCAGAAGGATGGATCACAGCCGAAGCTGACATAGTTTGGACCGAAGTCTCCATCCCATAATAGACCATTCCAGTAGATGAAGTTGTGGCTGGGTTCGGTTAGGTCGACGAGATGCGCCTCGTTAGCGTCTCCAAAAGGGTGTCAAGGGTCCCTTGGTTGAGGAGAAAATCAGCATGAATGGTATTCATGCTTGGCGTAGACGCGCCAAATGTGGAGTTGTTCGTGACTGTAGGGGCAGAGAGTGTCGTTGGAGTGCCAGGGAAAGCGGAGGAGGTATTGGCAGGAGCGGTCGAGATTGTCGATCCAAGTGAAAAGTCGGCCGTTGTGTTAGATCTAGATATCTTCTAGTAGTGATATTAAATAGCACAAATAATTTTGTCTTGCGATTGTTGTAAAAATTTAGCTCAAATGGGAAAGTATTTATCACTATAACTATAGAAAATAGAGAAAGGAACTTTAGTCGAGTCGAGTGTAAAACTCTTTCCGCAAGATGAAATTATCCCGGTAGTGCTCTTCGGTTTTGGCAATTCATCCTAAAGATAAACGACTACGTCTCTAGTATAACAACACCGTAAATACTACAGCTCCGGCAAACTGGAAGAGTTTGGACAGAGCGATGAGAAAGAAAGAATGCAGAATGGGGGAAAACTTGTATGTTGTGTTGTGTGTTCTGTGTATAATGAAGCATGGACCTCTCTACCTTATATAGGGGTTCCACCGGAGGGGTATTGAAAGAAGCATAATGACGGTCAGGTGAGGTAGCGTTCATGCATTAAGTTTCATAACATTACTTACCGTTTTTGTACGTTTGAAACGTACCTGAATGGTCAGGAGTGGCTAAAAGGCTAAAACAGTAGCCTGGGGTGATTCGGGACACCAATTCGGATGACCCAAGTCGGACCAACCAATTGGACCAATTCTCCAAGGTCCAAGGGCCATAGTCCGGGTCCGGGCTCGGGCTCGACTCCGCTCGACTCCGCCTCCATCTCCGGACGGGCGAACCCAAGTCCGAGAGCCCGCGTGAGCTTTGTTTACATAAAGTCCACAATATCCACTGGGCCACTTAATGTCCACTCATAAAAAGTAATCACTTTTAAACTCCCTTCCACATTGATTATCACTCAATGTGGGATAAACAAAGATACACCTAACAAACGTTCAACTTCGAATTACTATTTCTCACTCACTATTAATTGGATTTGAGAAATTCAAAAGGCTATGATTAACTACACGAAACTTAAATCGCTCCTACAATATTCGTTAAGACGAATCCTCGCTGTACCATTAAAATGATTAAATCTAATTTAACAACAAAAAAGGCATCATTTTGCACTAAAGTCTTTATTCCATCTCCACATCTTCCCCAACCCCAACCTAAAACCTAAAATCTCTCACTTTTCCCTTTTTTCTGTGTCGATCGTATTTTAGATGAAACCACCATCTGTTACCGTCTGGATACCGACAAGTCCCTCACAAGCTTGATCTCTCACTATTATACTCTGCCAAATGCAAAATTTCCCGGCAAGAAATCCCCAATCCAAATGTCACACAAGAACAATGCCGTTTTTATTGTTCGATCGGAGTTTCACGAGAACAACGCCCGTCATCTAGGAACTGACGAGTCTCCTCCTCTCTGTGTGTGTTTTATTGTAGAAATGCCGAAATATGTTTGTTTTATTGTTTGGTAAAGTCTAAAATTCTTTTTTTTGTTGTTGCAAAAGAGTGTGCTTCTTCGGTTCAGATTGGAAACAACTTACCTATCAGTCACATATATTGATAGATTTATATCAAGAAGATATATTGATGTAAGTTAATTTTGTTTCATTATAAGTCTTTTCATAGTCATGAGTTTTTCACCCCAAAGTTACATTTTTCTTGAATTTCTTGTTAATGTAAGTTTAGTTTTCTCGGATTTATTATTACAAACTAAATCCCATTTTTATCTAATTCTTGTTTCAAAATGAAAGTTTCATTTAGTCTCACTACTACAGAAAACAGCTTTTACATCGGTTATTTTAAGCTTTAAACATCGGTTTTACAACTAATGTAGAAGCGAGCATTGTAAAATGTCCACCATAGTACATCGTTTCAAAATAAATAGTGTTTCTGAACATGAAAATTCCAATGTAAACATTGGTAAACTCACATCGGTTAATAAATAGTCGATGCAATATGTGAATCAACTTACATCAGTCAACTAAAAATCAATGTAAAAGTGCAGACATTTACGTCGGTCAGTAATAGAACCGATGTAAAAGGATATTATTTTAACATCTGTTATTAATATAACCGATGTAATAAATCACTGTATTTGTTTTTAAATTTGGCCGTTTTTGGCGATTCACAACTGAAGATTCGTAATCGAGTTTTTTCACATAACCCAACCAAACAATAAGCAAACAATACATAATTCACCCAAAGACAATAGCAAGAACATAATCCAATAATCCATCCAACCAAATTAGATCCCAACTCAACCCAACTATACAGGGTAAAAAACATCAAAACAAGCTATACAATTCGAATAATTAAATATATATGGCCTACACAAAGTAGTTTTAACCACATCCAAGTCACATCTTGAATCCAAAAGACAAAAAAGAACCTAATTAATAAACTTCCAAAAATTTAGTGCTAAAACAATCATCCAATAATCCATAATTCATTTCAAAAAAACACATTGCCCATTGTTTCCAAATTTATTCAATATCATTTGGATGAAGTCGTTCGGTATCCTTAAATACTTGTAACATATATTTTAACACAACAACAAATACAATTTATAAATAAAGTAGTTAAAGGTAGAAATTATATTACCTTCTCCCAGTTGTCTGTAAGTCCTACTCGAATTACAGTTCACATCCAATGCATAACGTAATATCCACATTCCCAACCTCCGGATTGCTTATTACACTAATATACAACACAAAAATAAACTTTGAGTGAATAGGTTAATAACCAACTGTAAAAATGTACTACAAATATAAACCTAGATAATAATAATAATAATAATAATAATAATAATAATAATAATAATAATAATAATAATAATAATAATAAAGGATTGCAAATTACTAACTTTCGGAAAAATCCAACTTATGGCCTGCTTGGATTGACTCGTGTGTTTACAAGTTAAAAGTAGTCATAACACTAGTTGAAAAAGAATGAATGTGTAGGTAAAATAAAACATTACAATAAAGCTGAATGCGCATAACGACAAGAATGAACTTTTATCATTTAAATAATAAAAGTTAGGCCTAATCGCTTCAAAATCACAACTTTCTTCAAATTTTCAAATGTAACATGACTTTTAAAACTTTGCAAATAAAATCACAACATTTTTAATTTTGATTTTGGTGCTAGTTTCCATGACAAAATATTTTGATGAGGGAAAGAGAATTAGGTAAAGTTTAGGATTTAATTCATATTTTTAAAAACTTCACTGTAGTCCAGATAGTCAAAAGCAAAGAACATGATTCAATTTACAAAATCACAAACATTGTGATTTTATTTTCTAAGTTTTAGAAGTCTCGTTACAATTGCAAATTTGAAAAAAAAAGTTGTTATTTTTGAAGCGATTAGGTCTAAAAATAAATTCAAGTTTAGTGGATTTTTAAATGATTGTCTCCAATTTCAAGATAATAAAACGCACCATAAATACACTTACAAATTAAAGTTTAGACCTGTATTATGAACTTGATGTCGGAACCGGGCTTACGATTCAGTGAACAAAACCACACGACAAACCCTTCCTTGGGAACAATTTAGAAAAACTTAATAGTAATGCAAATATTATTTAATAAAATATATTATGTTTGCCTAACTCATGGTGATAAGCTCCTAGGAAAATCTGTCGTTTAGAGTCTCGCATATGTCATAGAATGTGGGATGTGGCTTCTTCTTTCTTACTCCACATATTTTGAATGGACTGAGGCTCACGAAATCCATACATACCGTCATTCCCTGTGTCCCCACTTAAATTATTCAAAAACCTAAAATGTTCAAGTGAAATTTTAATTATCTTTATATAAATAACTATAAATTTTGCAGTAGCTAAATCAGTGGATATTAGATACATATAATAATAAACTTACTTATAAGATCCAAAATTGTATTACTGATATGCTAAGCCACACAGCCCTGGAAGATTTCTAAAATTTTGTTGTGGTGTATGTATAGCTGGACAACACTCTCGGTGCCAAAGATGTGTTGATCCCACGGCACCCTTAATGGCTTACCTAAAAGGTACGGGGCAACATCAAGCAATCTGTTTATTGGATTGTCTACGGGCTCCATCGTATTTAGATGAGCTAATTTCCTGGATCGCTCAGTATCCTTGTAATAAACATAATTCACATCGAGGTAATTTAATATATTTTGTTAATACAATTAGCGTTAAATAACAAAAACGTCATGATGTAATGAACAATTAGTATAATAACATAAATATGCATGTAGTTTTATGTGTATTAATTTGAACTCATTTTCCTCATTTTCTAATAATTGTTTCTTTAAAACTAAAATTAGAGAGTAGATATCTCGCAACTCAGTCATTAATGTATGTATATAGTTTAATTCTCTAATATATTTACCTTTTCTTTCAAATGATTAACATTGTACACTTGCATTAGACAATAATATAAGTATATAATTTAATTCAACATTATGAAAGACTCATTAGGGATACATGAGAGTTAAGATGTGGGAACAAAGTTGAGAAGGAGAAGAAAGACTAGGATATTTTATGAAAATTATGCTGACGATACATATTAAAAGATTCTTCGCAATATCATTCAACTAAAAAAAATGTGTCAAATTCATTAGCGCCGAATGAGGTAGTAGCTGTTAATGATGATCTTAACAACACCAGGATCATATCAGAAACATTTAACAAATGGAAGGTTTAAAGCGACAACTGTGTCTCGCTAATAATCTGGACATCTAAAAAAATTTAAATGGATCCGTGTGCGATGACTATGCACATCAATTAGAATTAGAAATTGTCTCAAAGTGGCCACCCTCTTTCAATATTTCTTAAAATATCCTAACAAGAATAAGGAGATCCCTGTGCAAAATGAATGCATTTTCAATCGAAATGTAATATTATTAATTACAAGATGACAAAATGGTCGCTTAAATTATTCAATTATTAAATGTTTGTGATACTATTTTGTTGTTGCTAAGATCATTACTAGCAACTGGCACGACTTAAGGTGAATTTAAGGGTATAAAGAGATAATGTGAAAGGGCAAAAGTGAGAATGAGAAAAAATCCTAGAGTATTTAATGAGATTTTAGCGACCGACACGTACTAAAATTGTCATTGCGATAGTATCATTCAATTAAACAAAAGTGTCAAAATTATTAGTGGCAAACGCAGTAACAGTTGCTATTAATTTAGCAACAACATAATCATATCACAAACATTTAACAATTGAATAATTTAAGTGACCATTCTATTATCTTGTAATTAATTATATTGCATTTCGATTGAAAATGCATTCATTTTGCAACTTAAAATCACACTCTAGCAAGCAATAATTCTTTCTAAATTGAAAATAGGTTAAAGGTGCTATCGCTCTCCCCCCACCTCGAGATCTCCTTATTCTTGATAGGGTATTTTAAGAAAAAATGAAAGAGGGTTGGGCCACTTTTACATAAGAACATGAAAATTACCCAAAAAGCGTTTCCAAAGCCTGATTGAGACAATTTATAATTCTGATAGATGTGCACAGTCACCGCATACATATCCATTTAAATGTTTTTAGATGTCCAGATTATTGGCGAGAAACATTGGTCGCTTAAAATATTCCATTTGCTAAATGTTTCTGCTATGATCCTGATGTTACTAAGATCATAATTAGCAACTATTACTTCATTCAGCACTAATAAATTTGACATATTTTTCTTAGTTGAATGATATTGCGAAAACCCTTTTAATATGTATCGTCAGCATAATTTTCATAAAATATCCCAGTCTCTCTTCTCCTTGTCAATTTTGTTCCTGCACCTTAACTCTAATGTAACCCTAAAATTGCCTTAATGAGTCTGTAATTTGAGCCTGTAATTTTGCAGATTGACATGGTAATCGATGATTGCTTTAATTTTGCAGATTCTGAGGATCTAAGTTTACATGACTCCGAATAAAATTCAAAAGAATGAAAATAAGGAGACAAGAAAAAACTGCAAAAATAGGGAGGACCAGCCATAGTCGAGTAAAATAAAACCCTAACCCTCCAAATTCATGGTCTAAATAAGAGCACACAATGCCTAATTGAATCGATTCGATATCAATCACACCAACAATTATGTAACCCAAAAATTGGGATGTGAAGTTCGCATAAAGATATCCAAACAGAAACACACCTTATGTTTATCGAGTGTCGAAACTTTATGATTGTCGTTGGCGGTTTGGTCGTCGAACTGTTGGTGGTGGTCGTTGTAGGACTACCACCGGTAGCGGTGGGTGGTGGCCGGAGCGACAATTTTGGATGTGGCGGGAGAGGAAATATTTTCAGAGGGGGACGGCTCGTACAGAGTTAATATATATGATTTCTATTTCATGATTTTTCTTAATATAATCCTAATTAAATTGATATCACTTAATTAAACTAATTATATTTTACTACGTGTATTTAGAACGGTTGTAAACAAACTGTTATAGTATATCGGTTAATATAATTTACTACAAAGTTTACAATGGTTATACATCTAACCGTTGTCGTTATAGACCATGTACACCAGGTTTCCAAATAACCGATGTAAATCTTACTGGGCTGCTCTTTTAAAATGGTTATTTAACAACCGTTGTTATTGACCGTTGTAAAAAGCCTTTTTTGTACTAGTGTCTCGGCAATGTGTATAATTTCCTTGAAACATTGATATATGCAAGGAGACTTCAATTCATGGGTAATGACGCTACTCTCGATGGCGTGTATTTCGTTGGCTGTAAAGAATGAACGAGATTTCAGTGTTTCCATGACCACATTTCTACATTGTCGATTACAACTTTAAGAGTGAAGTGATAAAATAAATGGAACTTTTGGTATTAAATAAAGTGAGATGGACAATTCCATCACTCCATTTTCGTTCATCAATAACTTTGTAAAAAAAGTTTTCTATTAAATCTATGCTATGAAATGGAGTGTCGAGGATCGAAGGAAGTCATTTTAAGCCCAATGGGTGGTAATTAATATTAATATCCTTTTCGTAATTTAGATTAATCTTTAGTTTGTTTTTATTTCGGTCGATATAAAGTTGTGGAATTATTATCCTTATTTTTTTAAATGCACATGTGAAAATAATGTGTCACAAGCCTACTGTGATAGAAGCAACAACCACATTGTTTTAACAAAAGAATAGAGAAGCAATGTTTTCCATATCTACTTATCAAACATTTGTATTTGTACTTGGGGCAGGCATTCTTGCATTTGAGATTGAATATGAACGCTAGATAGAGGAGCAAGAATAGAAAATGTCTAATTTCATAAACTTCTTGTAGTATCATAAGGAAGTCATAGTAAAACCAAGTTGACATGTGCAACAAGGGATTCTTGTATGCTTAGGACATTAGAGTATGTTAGATTTGTTCATTTTATCAATTGTTGGTTCGAATGTAACACTCTTGTGTTGAGTTAAATGAATGAGAATTATTTTTTAGTGAATCCGACTGCAAATATTATTGTTTAAATATTTTGTGTGTGCCATCATAATGCATTAACATTAATTTAGCTTTCAAATAATAACACTAAAAAGTATAGACCTACTGCAATCACTCTTAACTAAAAAATAACACTGTCACTTTTACATTCAAAAGTATCACTGTTTTTACTGAAAGGTGTCACTTTTACACATTATATTATAATCATTAGTTTAACTGAAATATAACATTGCAACTTTTTTAATTATCATTATACCTTTTCACTAGAAATTGTCGATTTTTCACTAACAATTGTCACTTTTACATAGTATACTGTCTCAATTAATACTATCATTTCCCCACAAAACAGTGTCATCTTTCCATATTATATTGTAGCTAATCATTTGACTTAAAATATATTAATATTCTTTTTTTTTATTAATATTATTATTTTTTTCACTAAAATGTGTCATCTTTTCATCTAAACCTGTCACTTTTACACATTATATAATAATTAAGTATTTAACTTAAAAAATAACAGTATCACTTTTGCACTAAAATCTGTCACTTTTACACATTATATTATAATGAATGATTCATTATAAAATATAATTATGTCACATTTTCATTTAACACTTTCACCTTTTAGTTAATAGTGCCACTTTTAATACATTAACTATCAATTCTTTCACTAATAACTGTTACTCTTACGTATTAGAAGTTATGTTGTATTCAAAAAGTTCCTCATGTTCGTTTAGTTTCTATCTTTTTGCGGAAAATTTGTTATATTTGCACTTAAAAAATTTTACATTTGTTACATATTATATTGTCATCAAGCATTCAACTTAAAATATAATATCCTTTAACTCTCCCTTTAACGTGTTAATTTTATATATTATACTATAACCAATTATTTGGTTTAAATTTTACATTGTTCCTTTTCAATTAATAATGTAACATTTTCACTAAAAGAAAGTTTCACTTGTTACTGTCATAACGAAATCTTGGTCTTTACCGGCACCATAATATCAAATTGGGGTGTTAACCTATTTCATACTATCATAATCAATCCTACAATCCACTTTGTCCTATAACATCATCAGTCATAATAATCTAAAACATGATTTGATTATAATAAGCTAAAGTAGAAAATAAAAAGATAAGAATGAATTACATTAAATTTAAAAATAATAACTTTTTATTCCAAAAGTGTTATTTTTACACTTAAAAAAATGGGTCCAATATGAATTGTATTATTCACAACCCACAGAAACATCACCCTGCAACATAGTATAGAATGTATACATATATTCTAAACTCATTTAAAATCAAAAAACTCCATAATCTAGCATGAATTAGATCACTAAATCTCCGCCCATTAATCATCATCACAATTTCATAAATCAGAGGCTTACACACCTTACACTTACTAGCATCATCTACTTGAATATGTTGAATCACGTCAAAGTCACCTGTACGAACTCAAGACACTTAATAAAAATGTTTCATACTTTCATAAAATTAAGAAACGTTTTATACATTAGTAGTCGTGTACTTATTTTAGGTCCATATCCATATTTAGGCGCAATATTTTCTCTCACATCTTGAAAAAAGAGTTACACTTAATAAAGGAGAAGTAACACGTCACGTCATTAATATAAAGTGTCAATTTTAAAAGAGAAAGTGCCACGTTACGGTTACGGATTATTAACATGCCAAGGCTAAACAAAACTAGAAAAATGTTAATAAGGGATGAACTTTCAATGCTAGTTAATTTCTACTCATAGAGAAATGAAAAACCAATAGTTTTTCATCTGCCTTTGTGAACATGTTACAAATAGCAAACAACATATTAGTTTTCCATTCATTTTACTAATTAACAATTTGATTATAAAATGAACCAAAAATCACCTAAGAAATTGAAAATCTTATAAAAATGTACTTCACTGAAACTTATCTTCTTGGTGCACACCCAACAACAATTTTAAATTTTCCGCAAACACACACAAAAAAAAAATTATAATTAAGAGAAATTACACTCATCTCTCTCAATTCTTAATCTCTTGTCGCTAATATACATGAGCTCACTACTCGCCGTCACTACTGCTCTCCATCCCCGCTCTATTTATATGTTGCTACCTTTTTCCGTTAAAGAATTGATTTGAATTTCATTACCCATTACAGGTGCAAAAATTAGGGTTTTGCAGCGGGATAGGGGGGGTCCGATGGGGGTGGACTGGGGCAGTAGATGTAGGATTAAGAGTGGAAAAGGCGATATTGATATTTTGTGCGGCATTGTATAACATTTGGCTGAGATTGTTGGCTGTATTTTTTATTTTTTTCTATGGCTATAGTATTCAGCGGGTAGAGACAACAGGGAGAAGGTTTAGTTTGTTTGGGTAATTTACAATCATTCTTATTACTCCTTGATTATTTTATGTTTCTCATTCTCACATTAATATCATAATCATTAGAATTGTTTCATAAATAAGATGACCTCATGTGTAATAAAAGATGGAAGTGAATCAAATAATTAAAATATGTGTTCAATCAATTAGTCAAATAAATAGAAATTATAATTTGGAAAGAAGGAATATGTTTTGGGTAGGGGTATGGATAAAATATAAACAATACAAAATCAAACTTATAAAAAAAAACATTTTATTACAAAATGAAACCTCTACAAAGACTATCAGTCTGAATAGAGGTAGTTATTTAGTTGATATAGCTTAAGAAAATAAGAATTGACATCATTCGAATATATTTAATTGTTTAATTAAATTATTTCTTAGAAGCTTCATGAAAACTAAGTAATTCTTTACTTATGGGTCAAAATAAGTATTTAAGGGAAGATCATATCTCCATATAGTTTTCTTATATATTAAATATTAATTAGGAAATAGATTTATGTTTATTTCTCTTACTGGTAGGTGTAGTGACAACGAGAAGGAGAGAAAAAACCATTAGATATAAAAAGTCAAGAGTCGAGCATGTATATTTTGGAAGATTTGCAAAGCCTGAAATGGATTTGAAAAGGTTTCAAATGTGAAAAGTCTATGTAGCTGTTTAAAAGTCAAGGATTCCAATAAAATCTAAATTCTACACAAGGGAAGAAGAGGAGAAGAAAACAAAATCCTATTTATTAGGAGTGTAGCTGATTTACAAAGCAAAATTCGACGAGAAAATAAAAACTCGAATACGGAAAGTTTCATGTTTCTACATGCAAATTCTAGAAGTTACATTATGAAAATTTCAAATCAGACCAAGTTGAAGTCAAAGGAAACTAAATCCTATAAGGTTTCCACTTATAAGGAAGGCGGTTTATTGAAATCCAGCCCAAGTCACGGCCCATGAGGACACACGCATTCTTTAGAAGACAGACTTATGATGTTTATATATAGGTATATAGATCTCAGGTCTCATTGTATTTAATATGAGGAGCATGAGTTAGCACAAGCTTTATACATACGTATCATATCTTACAAAACTGAAAATCTTATATTAATAATTTATATTTTACAAGATAGATTCAAGATTCCAGCATATGTTCCTACATCGCTGAAATATTGAAACTTAGGGTTTTCATTGTAAATTTGGTGCTTGGGATGACATCTTTTTAGCCTAGGAGGGATTCCATAGAGTGCTTTAGAGGTCCACATGCTGGCCAATAAATTAGTTAGAATAGTTGTTATAGTGTTGGTTCGTTTAGGAGAAGCCTTACTTATATAAATTCCAAGTTGTGCTTGCGGGATGCAGTAACTAATTCTAATGAAAGAGTTCTGAGGAGAAGTGGGATGCTTCTTCATGGACAAAAACGTGTTATTATTTATCACTTCCGTTTTATTTTATGTAACTACACCGAATATTATTTTTGCGCAATATATTCTTAAGCCACACTAATTTTTCAATTGGTATGTTGTTTTATTTCAGGATAATCATCCAGCAGGGCTGATTGGGGTGGCAACCATGAGTCATGATTTGATTTTGAGGCCTTCGCATCTAGATGGTTTCGACTATACTTATTGGAAATCCATGATGATGATTTTTCTGCGCTCTGTAGGACAAGGTGTTTGGGAGATCATTGATTCTAGATGGTCATGTCCCAATATCTCTACTACGAAAAATGTTGCTCCCAAACCGCGAGATTAATGGTACAATAAAAAAAAAACATTTGAAAAGACAAACTTCTTGGCTCTGTATTCTTTTTTCATGGCTGTAGATCCAACTCGACACAAGATGGTGGTCAAGTGCACAACTACTCAGGATGCGTGGAAGATTCTTGAATAACAATTTGAAGTTACAAATTCCGTTAAGTCTTCTAAACTTCAGAAAGTAACTACTACCTTTGATGAGATAATAATGAAGGAAGATGAGAACATCGAGATGTATTATGCTAGGTTATTTTGATCTCGTTAACCAAAAGCCATGCTTAGTGAAGAGATTTCGGAAACTAGACAAGTACAAAAGTTCATGAGGGCTCTCTCTAAGAGATTTTGTGAAAAGATCACTTCTTTGGAAAGTTTCCAAAGGGTTCAAAATATGGATCTTGATGGTTTACTTGGAGATATTAGAAAGTTTCAAACCAACAATATATATGATATCGTGAAGAGCAAGGGTATACATGTTGCATATAAGACTGGAGTTCCTACATCATATGTGGAAGAGAATGGAGAGATCAACCGGAGAATGCTGAATTTGATGAAGCTATAAGTCGCATCAAGTAGGTCATTGAGAAACTATTAAAGAAGAAGAGTTGTCAAACCAATGACCCAGTTCCATCCAATGGAAGTTCTGATCGAGCAAACAGTGATAGACGTAGCAGCATCTTCAAATCAATATTTGAAAATAACAAGATTGAGTGCTGGGAATGTGAAGGATTTGGACACTTTCGATCTAAACTTTCTAACTTCTCATGAAGAACAAATCTTTCAGGGAAGCATGGAGTGACTCTGATGGATAAGAACAACATAATAAAGCACAACAAATGTGCAATCAAGCGATCTATTCTCACAGTAACCTTTTGTGCCTTACAATAATTGATATCATTTTTGATTGTGGAAAAGGTATGAATTCATTTCAGTTTAAATATATTTGTGATTCTGACATTTCCAATAATGATGTCACAGATCCAGGTGCTAACGATATTTCAATACATCATTACAAATAAATCCGGCAGTGCTGACGGCCAAATCCGTCATGATTCCGTCAATATATGGAATACTGACGGCCTCCTAACGGATAATGGCCGCCAGCATTTTTGTGGTCAGGATTCTAGCATCCTGACAGGAAAATGTTCCCGCCAACATTCTTGGAGGATTCCTTGACGGCTAAACCCGCCAGGATATGGCCGCCAGTATTCCTGGCGGGTCTCCCCGACAGGAATATCGGATGCTTTCCTGGCGGGTGTGGCCGTCAGCATTCCCGGCGGGTACACCCACCAAGAATAGCTGATGCTGTCCTGGAGGGTGTGGCCGTCAGCATTCCGGTGGGTACACCCGCCAGGAATAGTTGATGCTCTCCTGGCGGATGTGGCCGTCAGCATTACTGGCGGTTCTACCCGCCAGGATTTCCGTCAAAAAGTCTATTATAAAATTCCTAATATATTAATTAATAATTAAATTAAAAATAATAAACAAATAAAATTTTAGACAATTCAAAATAAAATATCCACTAATTAAAATCAAAACAAATCATCCAATAACTAAAAATCAATTCATCCATCGAATGTATAAAACAAATCCTGAATTATCCATCCATATATCTAACTATGACCACCATCGAATGTCGGATCAGAGGGAGGCTGAGTAGGAGGCCGACGAAACATGGACAGGGCAACAACTTCTTCAATTTACTGACGGAGCATCAACTGGGAACGCTCCTGCTCCTCACGGATCCGCTGAATCTCCAGCGCCTACTCCTCGCGGATCTACTGAAGCTGCTCAAGCTGCTCCTATTGGGACTGCACCTGCGTCTTCAGTTGACGAACATCGACGGTGGAGGTGGAAGAAGTACTGCAGCCCTTCTGAGTCTTCCCGAAGTATCCAAGGCTATAGCGTTGACCCTTCATATTCCCGATAACCTTTAGGTAGACCTCATTCGGGTCTACCTGAGGGCTGCTATCACCAGACGACGCAGCATGCCTCTCCTCCAAAGCCCTCTCCTAGTCTTCCTGATATCAAAATTTTTAGCTATTATTACTAAACAACTTTTATCAGATTTTATAATAAATCAGATATATATAATATATAAAACTTACAGCTATCCTCTGGGCTTTGGAATCCGTAAATGTGCCGTCGGGATTTCGATGATACCTCACCAGAAGCTCGAAGGTTACTGGGCTGCGTACCCGTCTGCGCAGCCTGTATTTAAAGATACATTTACAATATTCAATATAATGAATTAATTAAAACATAAAATTATATATGTTCAGTAATATAATTAATTACTTAAAATATTATTATCGACTTACAATCTCGGCCGCCTGTCGATTAGCCGACATAGACCCGCCTCGATGCTTTGCTATACAAGTCGAAGGGCCTCCGGGCTCGCTCATTCTGTTCCATCTGGCCTTCTCAGACTTCTCCACCTCCTCAGGCCGCTGAAACTCCACCAGCCATCTGTTCAAAATCGACTCCCTTACGCAGGAAGGTATCGTCCCATTCCGTCAATACGCCTTCTTCCACTCGTATATACGACTGTTATAAGAATCTCGCATCGCTATATAGAATGCCGCCTTGATGTCATTGTCGTCGTATATACTTCTGTCCCACCACACCAGTCCCTACAAAAGAAATACAATTAGATAAAATAATTAATCAATTTACTTAACACAATTCAAAATAAATATAAAAAAATTACCCTAAAACGAGGCCACCACGTCTAACGATGGCTGTCTGGGATGTGCTCGAATTTCCACCCTGCTGGGTGGATACGAGACTTGTGTATAGTCCTGAAATAGGTCGACAAGTCCTTCGACAGACTTCGTAACCTAAAAATTAATAATTTATTTCAATATATGTCAAATAATTAAATTATATATTGAACACATAACAAAATTGATTAAAATGTTACTTACCTATTTTCGATCACGACTACCTCGATCCCGGTAGTCCTGACCTCTGTAATGGGCGTGCTCCCCGCCTAATTAGACGGGGTAGGTGGAACAGTATCATCGAAATCCATGTCAGTGGCATCATCCTCATGGGGTCCCAAGGACGATGAGCCGAGAGAAATCCGACGATTATGAGGACCCCTACCAAGCATCTAACATTTAACATAGTTTTATTAATAAATAAAATTAATTAT
>BMAC01000288.1:0-47490 GCA_014905375.1 Phtheirospermum japonicum | reverse complement strand
TGTGTGTGTGTGTGTGTGTGTGTGTGTGTGTATTTATATATATATATATATATATATATATATATATATATATATATATATATATATATATATGATTGTTAAGATTATCGTTAACACTCATAAAATCTTCAAACCTCAGCCCTAACTTTCAGACTCATCTTTGTAGCTTTCTTCGTCTTCTTCAGTTAAATCTAGTTAACCGCTTTCTGACTCTTCTAAATCATCATTGACCGACTCGTCATGTTCGTGATTGAGAGGGTCGTTTAATTAGAAGTCGACATCCTCATATTTTTCTATTTGATATTAATTTTCAAACAAGTGATCTATTTTAATTGATTCTCTAAAACAATATGAATCGCGTCACTTCGCCAAGGTTCCAAATAAGCAATTACCACTGTCACATTTTTAAAAAATATTTTGAAAATTTAAATAAAACCACGTGACGCCCTATCATTTTCTTAAAAAAAATTGAAAACCGCTATTGGAGAGACACCCCCTTTCGGCCGGCGCCGTAACCCACGTCAACATCCGACGGTATACAACCAACAACACCAATGACAATAGTATATATAAATAAAAATAAACCCCGACCGATCACCACGGCCTCCCATGCATCCAGAATATATAGATTTTTTTAAATCCCAGCCTATCACCACGGCCTCCCATGCATGAACAATATATATACAATATAATGGGTGCATACGTATACCACCATATAATTTGCCCCTAAAGTTTATCTAAATTTAAAAGCATACCCTAACAATCTAAGTTAATACAATGACACCATATTTTCCTAATTATTTACTTAATTAACTCATAACTATCTAATTATATACTTTGTTTACGTATTTTCTAAAAAATTTACCAATTTAACCCTAATTTCAAAATTATTTACGATTAGACCCCTAATTTGAAGTCAGAATTTTATTTAAAATTTAAACTCTATTCGAAACCTAATTATTCTAACTAGAAAATAAAAACAAAAGTTTAAATAAATTTCTATTTAATTTAAAATTATTTTAAAAACTATAAATGTATTTTCAAATTAAAATAAAAACAGATTAAAATTCACTACAATTTATATTAACTGTAATTTTAATCCTAATTAGGTAATTAATTCCTAATTGACTCATAATTACATAATTAAATTTTAAGTAAATTACATATTAACCCCTAATGTAATTATAATTATTTAATTAACCACTAATTTATTTTAATTACACAACAAACCCGAATTTCAAACCTTAATCCCTAAATAAACACTAAACACAAACCTTAAACACTAATTATCTACTAATTATATAATAAATCAATCAACAACAGATACACAAAAAATATACAAAAATATAAAAATAAAAATGAAAAACTAACAAAAATGAATTGGAATTACATCGTTTACAGTCGCTCGGTGGCAGGCGGCGACGGCGACGCTCAGTGGTAGGCGGCGACGACAGTGCTCGGTGGCAGGCGGCGATGGCGGTGCTTAGTGGAAGGCGTCTGTGCGGCTGGGATTCTTGGCGGCGATAGGGAGGCGGCTGACTCTTGGGCAGGGGGCGGCGAGGCGGTAGCGATGGGTCGGCGACGGGGGCAAGGGAAGCAGTGAGGTAATAGAGACGGCAGGGCGACGGCGATGGCTCGACGATGGGGGGGGGGGGGGGGAAGGGGGGGGTGCAGGGGTTGGGCCAGTAGACGGACGGGGGTGGGACGGCTTTTTTTTTTTTTTTTTTTGGTTTGTTTTGATAGAGTGAAAAGTAGAAGGAGGGGGGCTACATTTTTAGGTTTAGAATCTTGACGACCATGAGGGATTCTCGATACTTATACGCTGACGTGCAAGGCCGTCAGCGTATATATTTTTGTTTTTTTTAAACAAAATTTATATCCTGACGGGCATGCCCGTCAGGATTATTACGCGGGATAGATTCCCGCTCTATCCCTGAGGGGCTTGTTGAGAAATTTATTCTTGGCAATAATTCCTATTTTTTTATTTGCCTTTCTTGGGCACAAAATAAGTTAGGAAACTAGATTTAGGAATATATTGTGTTTCCTAGTTTATGTTTAAGACTTTATTAGTTTCCTAAATTGTGTTTAGGATTTGTTTTAGGTATTTACCAAGTTTAGGATTCTATGTTTGTCTATTTAAGATAAGGGGATTCCTAAAGCTTGGGATCGATTTTGACGCACGGGAATTTGAGAAGAGCAGATCGACGCAAAGCAAGGAAGAACACGAAGAACTACTTGGAGCCATTGATCGAGATTAACAAGCTCTTCGAAGTTGCGTGACCAACGGAGAAGATCTTGCCATTCCGGCAACAAGTATTTAGTATCAAGTTTATTGATATTTAGTTTTCATATATTACTTTATATTTTTGTATTGAATCGTGAACAAGAAAGTAATATAGTTTTCGGGTTTGTACACCCAAGTTCACAAGTACTTTTACTTGTGAACTGAATTTGTTCTAACGTGTTCTTATATTTTATTTCCGCTGCATATATTTATTTTACTCTGGTCGATGTTGTTAACCAGTGTTGGTAAACATTGAATAACAACATCGTAAAACTGAGACTTATTTTCAAAACCATAGACCTTCAAATATTAAAATTGGCATCTAGAGCGGGTTACTTAACCTTTTAAGTACTGATCCTTTTTTGTCTAGGTACTATGAATACTCCGAGGAAGAAGAGCATGGTTGCTACAGAGGATGTTAATGATTCCGAGTCAATCGAGCCTGATCCATCCTTATTTACCAATGTTGTGTGGGACGACGATGTCCATGTTGGTTTGTTTGCAGACAACATCGTGTGCCTGAATGCCGAGACCACTGATTATTATGAGGAATACGAGCAGCTGAGTGTTGACAACCAGAAATTATTTGTCAGTTGGAGTAAACAAGTACTCAAGGCCAAAGAGCTCRAAAAAGAAGTAGAGAAGCTAAACAAAGAAAAGGATGATCAGCTTGACATAATTGTCCGCTTGGAAACGTCGCTCACCAAGAAGGATGTTGAGTTAGAAAAGGTGAAAACCAAGTTGACAAAGGTTCAAGGAACCATCTCAAATCTCAACAAAGGCAAGGCCAAGGTGGATGAGATTCTGGAATCGAGTATCCCGAATTGTTCAAAATACGGGATTGGATACAAGCATGTTCAAAACCCAATTTGAAGTCAAAAGGTGAAGTCGACCAAACGCCACAAGAGGAGAAGAAGACAATACGTGTGTCATCACTGTGGTGAACCAGGTCACATACGACCATACTGCTGGAAGCTTGTTGGCAAGCAAACTCAATTTAAAAGGTCGGAGCTGACTGCTGAATCCAATGTTGATTTCCGTCATACCAACATCAATACCAACACCAAGTTCAAACAAGTGTAGGTCAAGAAAAATAACATCAAGTGCAATATGATCCATACCTCCCTGAAATCTCACGTCCCTGGAGTCTAGTATTTTGATAGTGGATGCTCTAAGAACATGACCGGCTCGGAAGATCTCCTCTCGAATATTGTCAAGTTTAATGGAGGAAAGGTGAAGTATGGTGGAGGTGCAAATGGACAAATCATTGGCCAAGGAACCCTTCATGTACCTAGTATTGCAAAGTTTGAGAACGTGTTGCTAGTCAAAGGTTTAACGGCGAACTTGATAAGTGTTAGCCAACTGTGCGATGGTGGTTTCAATGTCAAGTTCAATCATGAAAAGTGTGAAGTCTATGATGAGGATGGTGCATGTATCCACACTGGTCAGAGGACTTCTGACAATTGTTACCAAATTATTGGTGATGTGTTCTGCAGGTACAAGATGCTGGAAAGATTGACCATAGATGAAGATGCACATGTCAAAACTGAAGAAACTGGCGATGTTGGTTACGGTGATGGTTCTGGGAACTCAACATCAAACCCAACATCGACTCAAGCTGATCCAAAATTAGACTAAGATTCAGATAAGACGTTTGCTCTAGTCACTCGTATTGAATCGATGGTAAGTGAGTTTATTACGAAAATGTCTGATACATTCGAGATGAGCATGGAAGGTAATCTCTCTTACTTTCTTGGTTTGAAAATTAAACAACTGGATGATGGTACTTTTCTTTCTGAGTCCAAATATGCTAAAAATATTATATCTTGGTATAGCAAAAAACAGAATTGCATTTCTCTTTCTACAGCTAAAGCCGAGTATATTGTAGTTGGAAGTGCTTGTACACAGTTCTTGTGGATGAACCCTTGTGGATGAACCAAATGATAGAGGACTACGGTCTACATAGAAGAACATTGATTGTGCTCTGTGATACTTCCAGTGCCATTGATATCTCGAAAAATCTGGTCCAGCTTTCTCGAATCAAACACATTGACATAAGGTACCACTTTATTCGAGATTTGGTTGAGAGGAAGATAGTTAGCCTTGAGCATATAGGAACAGTCAATCATCTTGCCGACATCTTCACGAAGGAATTAGATTACGAGACCTTCTCTCGTTTGAGAAGAGATCTCGATATGTGCATTGTCTAACCAATGTTGGTTTGAGATGTTGTGACACCCCTTATCAACATCATTCACAACATATGTATAATTTTGCATGCATTTTTATCTTTCTTTTCATACATATTTCTAATGCATTGAGTTTGATTGAAAGTGCAATAAGGTCCTGTGTTGCAATAAAAGTGATGACAAAATGGACCAACCTCTTCAAAATTAGGTGATTGTGGGGCTTGCCCGCAGAAACTGGTTTTCTCCCAGGTCCAAAAACAAGAGGTGTTAACAGCAATTGATGAAGATCAAAAGATTCAAATCCCTTCAAGGATGAAGTAAATCTGGATACAAAAAGATCCAATCTTTAAATTTGACCTTCTTGAGAGATCTTGACGTAGTCATTAACTTGGGTTAAGGGGTAAGCTTCCATTGACTTCACTTGAGGTAATGTTGGTTAATGATGTTGTCAGTAATAAAAAGCAATATTGGATCAAGTCACTGAAATCATAATGTGTTCTTTTTAACCTTTTTAGGTCATGAATTTTAGGCATCCCGTAGGACATTCATACTTTGTGAAGATGCCATCTTGCTGTGCGTTCTGTTGTTTGTGTTCATGTCTATCTTGAATTCTCTTAATCTTGTTTTGAATCTTGCTAACCGCGTGTTTCAGTGGAGTTGTAATCGGATGGTTGGACAGGTAATAAAGATATTGATTTGGTGAGTGAAAAATTTCTTTTCAAAGACTTTGTTCAACTATGGTGATGGTTTATAAAAATCTAGCTCTATCTCGATTTTAATTTATAGTTGGGGTTTGTGATTTTTACTCTCCAAATAAGAGATAGTGAGCTGTTTAAGCATATGGATCATGTGTCTTGTTTTGAGAAAGAGTGGGGGAGTTATTTTTTAACTTTACTTTGTTCATCCCCTTCTTTTATCTATTGACAAAGTTAAGGTTATTACTTTGTCTTTCTCAAAATTTTACTGCCTACGACATTCGATTTTTTGTTTGTAGTTGTTTTCAATCTCTTGCAGAATATTGAACTCACCATCACCCAGCAAAGCTCCGGAAAAGAAGAAGTCCAAAGCTGTCGTGTCCGCCCATGTTGGTTCTGGTGTTGTGTCACCGAAACCAACATCCCCTGCAGACAATCCTGCCGCTTCTCCAAGCTTCTATTCTGATATATTTAATCTGCAAGTGCACAGATTCCTTTATCTGCCTCCGACCACTCTGCTAGCTCTGATGAGACTCCGTATCAAGCCATCGAGATTGAAGACTTGGAACCAGTCTCCACGAGGTTCTTGGCGAGTGAAGCTGAAGAGCTATTCTTGGGATTTCAAAGTGGAGGCATGATTGCTGAGCGTCGAATCCCCCGTTGGTATTTTTGTGAAGCAGAATCTGATTACCTTCTTTAGGCACCGAGGCACCTCTTCTAGCTGGTGTCATGTATGATGTTGGTTCTGGTATTCCCAACATCAGTACCAACACGGTCCATTTTCTGCTCCGTTTGTCCGAGCCCAGTTTACTTTGTTTTATAATTAGGTTGCACAGCACCAGGCGCTTCGAGACTCGTTTGTTGAGGTCCTTTTGCTTTCAGAACAAAAAGGGGGAGAAGAATGTAGAAGACGCTGGTTCGTTTTGTTTGTTTTCAACATTGGATACTTCATTTAGGGGGAGTTTCTAATTCAGGGGGAGTTTTTAGTCTTTTGGTATTTCATGCGTCTTGGGTATTTTGTCCAAAAAGGCAAAAGGGGGAGATTGTTGAGGAATTTATTCTTGGCAATAATTCCTATTTTGTTATTTGCCTTTCTTGGGCACAAAATAAGTTAGGAAACTAGATTTAGGAATATATTGTGTTTCCTAGTTTATGTTTAAGACTTTATTAGTTCCCTAAATTGTGTTTAGGATTTGTTTTAGGTATTTACCAAGTTTAGGATTCTATGTTTGTCTATTTAAGATAAGGGGATTCCTAAAGCTTGGGATCGATTTTGACGCACGGGAATTTGAGAAGAGCAGATCGACGCAAAGAAAGGAAGAACACGAATAACTACTTGGAGCCATTGATCGAGATTAACAAGCTCTTCGAAGTTGCGTGACCAACGGAGAAGATCTTGCCATTCCGGCAACAAGTATTTAGTATCAAGTTTATTGATATTTAGTTTTCATATATTACTTCATATTTTTGTATTGAACGTGAACAAGAAAGTAATATAATTTTCGGGTTTGTACACCCAAGTTCACAAGTATTTTACTTGTGAACTGAATTTGTTCTAACGTGTTCTTATATTTTATTTCCGCTGCATATATTTATTTTACTCTGGTCGATGTTGTTAACCAGTGTTGGTAAATATTGAATAACAACATCGTAAAACTGGAGACTTATTTTCAAAACTATAGACCTTCAAATATTACAGGGCTGCTGGCGGGCTTAGTTATTGATGGACAGTGCCGTCAGAAAAACCGCCAGGAAATCTGCCAGTATTTTCTGACGGCTTTTTGGCCGTCAGTAAACCCGCCAGTATAGCCGGGTTTTTTTGTAATGCATACATTAGCAATCAAAAGGTGTATTCGTGCTAAAGATATTTCAATACATACATTAGCAGTTGAAAGTATATTGAGGTAAAAGAAACAATGTCAGTGAGCTGAAAATGTTGCAATATCAATCTAAACTGCATGTAAAAAAAATTGTTTACTTGAAAGGTGATGTCCAGAACCTACGTGAAAAGAACAGTAAGCTGAATGGCAAGTTGACTTCTACCTTTGTTCTCATCAAGGAGAAAGAAGTTCATTTACATGAAGCTACTTCAAAATTGACCATTCTATAGTATGAACATAAGATGTCCAAATAGGTATTTGCCGAAAAGGATCAATTCATTAAATCGCTTAGAACTGAAATGTTAAGGTTGCAATAAACTGTAGGTGAAAAAGACGCGAAGATTTTATCTCTGAAATGTGAAGTCTACAGAGTGATGAATGAACATATTGACCTTAAGGATATTTGTTCTCAAAAGGATCAACATTTGAATGTGAAACCAGATGAGCTGAACAAAGCCAACCAATTCTTACAAAATATGAATTTTCGTAAGGCAAATTTGAATGATACGATTAGCATGAGCAAATAATTGAACAATAAAGGTATTGGATATAAAGATCAGACTTCTAAGCCTTAATTTGATACTGTAGTTGGGTCTGAAGCTGTTTTGAATTTTAGATGTAAGAGCATAAAATTGCAGCTTCTGGAATGAAGCAGCATCCAAATGTTTTGGTTGAAAATTTTGTTCCTATATCTGGTCATATTCGTCCTAGACGTTATAGGATAGATCATGATTTATATGCAAGAAGGGTTAAAGAATGAAATTTTAGTGATATTCCTTTGAAAACACCAAATCCTAAAGTTAATTTGAATACCCATGAACAACAAAAGATTTAGTTTGTAAAAGATAAGCATGCATGTCTTGCATCCATTGTGTCTTCAATAACCAGTTTGAATGATAAATTTTATTTTGATAGTGGTTGTTCTAGACACACGACAAGCATGAAGTTACATCCTTTTGATTTTATAAAAGTGTGTAATGGTTATGTTACTTTTGGTAATGATGTGAGTAATAAAGTGACTGGAATTGGATGTTTAAACATTGATGTTTACCAAAACTGAAAAATGTCTAGTTAGTGAGAACTTAAAAGCCAATCTATTTAGCATTAGTCAATTTTGTGATCAAGGTTCTCTTGATAGCTTTACCCGTGATAAATGTGCAGTTTTTGATAAAAGTAACAAGTGTGTACTTACGAGAATAAGATCAACCGAAAATTTCTACCAGGTTTAGTTTGGGTGTAACTATTGTGGTATTGGTGATGTTAATAAGGCATAGAAAGTTGAGGATAAAAAGATTACTTATGTTAGATGTACTACATTCATAAGGCACGGAACTAAATTTCTATCTCTACTACTGGTAATTGTGCTTCTCATCTTGTGTGGATGAAGCAGGTGATTCATGAGTGTGGAATCAATGTGAATTCTAACCAATTTTTTCATAATCATACTCAAGCTACTAATGTTTTCAATAACACAGTCCAACACCTTCACACGAAGCACATTGATAATCTTTCTCACTTTATCAAATATCCAATTGAGAATAGAATAATTATCTTGGATCATATTCCTATATAAAACCAGCTTGAAAATATTTTTATAAAATTACTGGATGCTCGTAGATCTATTTCTCTAAGAAAATCCTTAGGGATGTGCATTCTATGATTTGTTTGCATTATATTATATTATATTATATTATATTAAATAAAAAATGCACATATAGGGTATACCTTGCATTAGGCATAATTTGTATATGTTGCATATTGAACCACAAATCTTTTGTTTGATTATATATTAAGCATGAACCAACTTGACTTCTTTTAAAAAGCTTTCTTAGTTTATCCTAAGAATAATGGCACATTAATTATTGGAATGAGATGCCTGGATGAAATGATACAATGAGTAGGTATCATAGTTTACTTATCAATATGATCCAGCTGCGAAAAGAGCTTCATGCATAGAAAATGAAAGTAGGATGTGGCTATCAACAAAGCACCCTAAACGCAAGAGACATATACTCTTGTTTGGTGTTATTACATCTAGAGTACAGGATGGTCATCTAGTATAGGCACTTTGACCGCGCGCCGTTACGCGATAAAATTAATATTATTATTTTTCCTCGACTTTCCTCCACTAACTAGTAGAAGCGTAAGCATGGGTCGATCCCACGAGGAGTGTGGATTAATTTGGGATTTAATTAAGAGAGTAAAGGGGGTAAGAGATGATGAACTAACTAACTAAATAAATAAAAAGAGAAAATCAAAATAAATAAAATCTAAGTAAACAAAACACGTAGAGAATTAATAAAAAACTAATAATAATGAGAAGATTTCCAGTCCAAGATCAGTTTCCACCCTCGATCGATTCATCTAACCAATTGTAATATCATAATTCACTTTCATATGAAACTACTAGCCCTAAATAGCAACAAGCTCTGCTACTCGAATTTGCCCTTACCGAATATTTAATCAAAACAAGCACTTCAATTAAACCTAATTAATGAACAACCTAAAATAAGCTCTCTGGATTTGATCCAATAATATCATTAAATGCTAGGCAAATAGGCTAATCTAAGCAATAAAATCATAAGCTCGGTTTAATACACTTATGTTGTGTTACCCCAAATGATGCGCGACCATTAGTTGCTACAAGCGAAATAGAGACCACAATAATTACACGCGAAGCAACTCTCTTTCTAGCAAATGACATCTAAACTCTAATCTAGGTGATCAATCCAAATTAGAACTTAAACGATCATGTCATGTAAATAGAATAACACAAATAATCTCATATGAAGAACGAAATAGATATTATGAGAATTGATTAGAACATAATCTCATGAAGGTTTCAACGTCACAAGGACTAGGATAAAATAAACCACTCACACATGGTGTTCATGAAATCATAAAAGAAAATTAGAAAATCAAATATTGTTCTTGAGGAAGAAGGGGAAAGAAGGATTAGATCTTGAATTTATTGAATCTCTTGGATGGAAGAAGGAATTGGGACTCTTCTTGATGATTTAGAACCTTAGGAATGTCAATAAACCCGTTTTTTTGAAGTATGGAAAGTATTTATAAGTTTCCGAAAATTGGAGTAGAAGTTTCCTTCCAAAAATAGGATTCTGGGCCCGTTAACGGTAGCGCAGCGGTCAGGGCTACCGCTAATGCTACCATTAACCTGTCATCGATATTCCCTGTCTATCCTTAATGGTAGCGCTAACGGTAAGGGCTACCATTAAGCTGACCATTAACATGTTTTTGCAGCCTCATAACTATGAAGCTAACGGTTAATCCACCGTTAAGACTGCTATTAACATCATTCTGTATCTTCCTAACGATTGAGCTAATGGTAAGGCTACCTTAAGCTCAACGTTAACTTATTCTGGGAGCTCTCTATTGTCTCCTCAGTGGTGTCCTTAGCGGTTGGTGGAATCGTTAGGTGTTAGCGGTTGCGTAGCGGTAGAAGCTACTGCTAACCCTACCGCTAAGACGGTAAGTGTTGTACCTCATCATCGAATTAATCCGCGACCCATCCAATGATTGTTGTCACACCAATCCAACAACTCAATACTGCAAAATAGATGAAAAATATTCAGTTGGTGCTCTTCCATCCACACGAATATATACACGAGAAACAAATATATATATAACGATATGTAGTGCACAAAATTATAGTTTTAAACCATTAATTACCACATAATTTCTCGCATATCAAACTTCCCCAAACTTAAACCATTGCTTGTCCTCAAGCAATTTAGAATTAAAGCACAAAATTACACAATAAACATAACACCAACGAAATTAAATGGTCAATTGCTCAGGTCCTGACACTTTCGCACTAGTAATTCACTCGGATTGCTCAAAGGAACTCATTTGGACTCTAGACACCCTTATATTTCTAGAAATCGCAAGAGTTTCAAGTATTAACTAAAACAACCCCAGTAGATTAGCAACCCCTGTTTATATACTCCACATCAATGTACTATGGTGCCCCCTAATTGCAATAGTTTGGCTACTATCCATTGTTGGTTGCGATCAAGTATCTCGTCCACCCATTTATTTATTCTATTTTTTTCATTGAGGCCTGCAGCTCTGCACTAGCATTCTTGACTTGAGAATAAGAATCAGGCACTGAGCAGGAGGATCGTCTTAGTTAGGAGTTTCATTTGTTGATCTTCACCTTGATTTATTGGAATTGATATTAGGATGTGCCATTTGAGTATAAGCATATGTGCGTGAATTTTCGGGCCGCTGGTCATATCTTCATTGGAAATCGCCCGTAGTGTAAGCATGTGTCCTCATGGGCCATAACTTGGGCCGGATTTCAGCAAACCGCCTTCCTTGTAAGTAGGATCCTTATAGGATTTCGTTTCCTTCAACTTCAACTCAATCTAATATGAAAATCTTCATAATTCAACCTCTAAAATCTGCATGTAGGAACATGAAACTTTTCATATTCGAGTTTTTCTTTCCTGCGTCGAAGGTAACTGTCAACCGATGCGCCAAGAACCACGCACCACCATCGACCGACGCCCGGCGTTGACGGTGGTCGACGCAATAGACACAGTCGATCGACGCTCCCCGATGGTCGATCGACGGTCATAATTTTTTGGCGATTTTATTATGATGCCCTCCTCGTCCGAATCTATAAATAAGACATTTCTCTTCAGCTGGAAAGGGGCGCAACAAGAGGGATGAAACCCTATTTTCAAACCTCTTGGGGCTGACAACCCAAGAGTGTTCTTGTATATTTCTTCGTTTTATCCTTTCCCGATTCAGACTTCAGTTTTCAGACTTTAAAAGATTTTAGATCGTTACTCCTAGCTTAACTAGATTGATTTTAGTTGATTTCAATAGTTTAATTCCTCTATTAAACGATGTTACTCTCTTTCGTTAATTAGTAAGTTTTCAATTTCCTTTGCTTGACTAGTTTAATTTCTTTATAGCTTAGATAATGAACTTTTATTGCGTTTGTGATGCTCTTGATTCGTATTCGTAGTTGTGTTCCTTAGATTCTCATACTTTTTAATTATATTCTTGTTAGTAATTCTTATTAGAATAGTTGTTATTCAAAACCCCATTGTTGCTTCCTTCAAGATTTTCATGGTTAATTGTGCTTTTGTCTGTTTTTGGTTTATGATATTGAATTTGTTGATGATTGTTGGCTAGAACTTACGGGTCTAGTGCATAGAATCATTTAGAACCATTAATTGTGATTGTTGGATGTTTAATCTACAAGTTGGGATTGACAACCCTAGCTCGTAGTCTAAGTGTTCGATGAAATGTCTATTGGTCATGGAGACGGTTCTAGAGCCCTAGACCCCTGTTTTCTAAAATCTTTTCGAAACTTTTGATTTCATTGTTCGTCGTTTAAATCAATGTCTTGATTTCAAGTGTTTAGATTAGCTTTTTCTTCGTTATCTTCTCATTCCTGAAATCAACCACTAAAAGTGATTCCGATTAGTTTTCCTCGAGAGATTCGACTCGAGTCAACTTACCAACCTGCAAGTGACCTCGTACTCTTACGAACAAACTTTTAAGCCTAACAAACTTATTTTTAAAAGTAGGTACGGAAAGTTCGATTTAAAATCTTGGCGCCATTGCCGGGGAAGGCTAAAGATTTTGGTTTTTGTGTTTGCTCTTTGTGATCTTTGTTCGTGTTTTTATTTATTTTGTTTGTGTTCAGTTTTCATTTTTGATTTTTCTTTTTGTTCGTTTTTGTTATTTTCCACCGGTACGTTTAATCTTGTGCATTGAGTGTTGAGTATGCAAGGTACATCTCTTGAGGCTTGAGACTCAATGACTCCTTTAAAAAAAATAAAGATATCTAACCCGTATGCTTGTCGTTCCGTTCGTCCGGCCATCCTATTGAGCTTCAAGATGCAGGATTCCGATCCTGACATTTCTACTACGAGCAACTCCAAGTTTTTCATGGCCGTCCGAGCGAGTATCCACTGAAGCTTATCCAAGAGTACGAGGTCATCACCTAGACTTTCCCTCTTCTCGGCCTTACGAAGGATCAAGTGAAGATGCGACTCTTTATTTTCACATTAAAGGATCGGGCAAGAAAATAGTTAAGAAATTTAGAGCCCGATTCCTTAAAAATGTGGGAGGAAGGGTACGATCGGTTCATGGGGATGTTCTACTCATCTGAATGGACCCCACCTTCATTTTTATACAATTATTGGCCTCGAAAACTTAAGGTCAATAAAATCTCTGTAACTGAAAAGGAAAATGACAAGAGGTTCGAGGAAATGGCCAAAGAGATAGCAGTCCTAAAAGCCAAGCTGGCGAGTTGGACCTCTTCGAAAAAGGTCATTGAAGTATGTGGTCGCTGCGGATCACATGGCATTTGGAGAATGTATGCCCCGTGTCGTTTGACGAGGAGCCTTAGGAGGAAGTGAATGATCAGTTCATGGGGACATTCTACTCACCTGAATGGGACCCATCTTCAAATTCATATGATTCGAGACATAACGATCCATATGCTTCACCCGATCACTTCAATCATAGTTTTGATCTTCACGCCCCACCAAACAAATATCTTACAAAAGGGCATGGACCCACTCCAGTTAAACCAGACGATCAGTTTTTCATGTGGTAGCAAAATCAAGAAGCTGAGACCAATCATCACCCGGGTGGAATTGCGCAAGTGAATACGCAGGTAAATGACCTTTCAAAGATTATGGAACTTGAAGAAGATGATGGGTTAAATGGCAGCTTCTATGGAAAAAATGTCGAACGAGAAGGACGAGGTACCGATATTTTATGTGGTGGGGCCTACCTTGAAACTTGGTGATTCAAGCCTGTACACTTGTTTAGGAGGGGTGTGTAAAGAAGAGGTTATTGAGGATTTAGTTGAGATCGTCCCTCTTGCGCTTCTTGATAAAGTTTTGGATAATAATGTAGAGGTGTTGCCGTTGGAGTTCCCGAAAGATGTTGAATATTCGAGTTTACTTGCTCTCTGTGAGGATAGTGAAGTTGTGGTGCCGGTTTTGGAGGAGGAGGAGATTATTGAGCCTCACTTCGTTCTGCCCAATGCAGTGTTGGGAAATAGTTGAAGAGGAGCCAAATCGCCCTCTTTTAAGCCCGGATATGGGATTTCGTGTTTTTGAAAGTGTTAAGGTGATGACCGAAGGAACAAAGGAGCTAGAATTTGTTGAGGGCTGTTTGTTCGGCTGATTTTCTAGTTCTTCCAGTGAATGAGCATCGCTCCACATTCCGATTAACTTTCAATCTATTCGTGGTGATCGACTACTCGTGTTTTCAGCCTCCGAAGCTAGTTGCAGTCCTCATATCTCGCATCCTAGAACCTAGTTGTCTTGCCTGCCTTGGTGATTATCATCGCTCGTTCTTACTCTTGGAGAACTCTAAGGCGTGGCACGACCATAACTTATTTTTGGATCCTGGATAGCATCACTCGTATAAGTCGTCGATCTTTAGACGTTAAATAAGCGCTTCTTGGGAGGCAACCCGAGCTATTTCGTATCCTTTTTCGATTTTTGTATATTTTTCTCTCTATTTTTTTCTTCGTTTTTGTTTATGTTGTGTTTTTCTTCATTGATTAGAACATTTAAAGGAATTCTTGTTGAAGAACGTTGATCAGTTGAGCGAAAACAAAGTGGAGGAAGCAGCCACCGATCAACGACAAGCGTCGACGCCACATTGCTGACAATCGACGCCACGTCGAAGAACTCTCAATTGCAATCGTCATTGCCCGTCGGTCGATGACCTCTCTGGACCGACCATCGACGCCAACCTGGATTTGGCCCATTTCTTGACTAAAAACAGGAGTTTTCTGACCTAACCCGCTCAAAAATTAAAAGATTCCTGGTTTCCTCCATATAAACCCCTCCCTTCCCTGATTCTTTCACAAAAACACACTCCTAAAATCTAAAAATCCTTCTTTCTTGTTTCCCTTCCAAACCAACACCAAATTCTTGTCAATCTCAAGAACTTACTAATTTTGGTGATAACAACTTCAAACTTCCCACAACCCGAGAAAATCATCAACATAAATCCACCAATACCTCAATATTTCTCCGATTTCACCAACAAAGGGGAGGGGGAGTTATAATTCCGATACCAAGTCCATTTTCGAGCTTATATGTTGAGGTAATTCACATAGACCGTTCTTTAGGGTGTCATTATTCTTTGATTGTTGAGTTTGGGGTGCTTGGGATTCAAGATATCTTATAATTCTATCCTTGTGAAACACGCACACCACGTGTTCGATGAAATTCCTCAAAGAGCCCAAACTTGAAGTTTTCCACCTTTTCAAACTCTTTTCGACCCAAATTCAAAACCATGTCTCGAGCGGGCAAAAAGAAAGACATCTCGGGCAAATACGGTTCCCCTTTTCCGATATATGAAAAGTATTAAGGCAAGACTTTCACGGAGAATAACGGTTGAGAATTTGCATCCCACCAAGTCATCGACCTCGACGACATCGAGGCAAAGACCGAGGAGGGGTCGGAACACCATGCCAACATCCTTCAATACGTCCAAACACTTGGTTGCACCCAATTCGCACGGATGGACATGATCGGTTTTCGCGAGCTCATGATCGAATTCTTCTCTACATTGAAAGTGTATGCCGATAATACATTCTTAAGCCATTTGGGCGGAAATAACATTAAGGTGGGCAAGCGTCAGTTTGAAAGAATATTCGGGTTGTCGAGCGTGGGTGTCCACCTGATTCCCCAAGACAACGAGTTCAATGAAGGCAACTTTTAGGCCGAGATCACAAATAGGCCACTGGGAAGTCGCTCCCGGTATACATACACAGCTATTCGCGATGACACCTTATACGCTGCCTATAAGTTCTTGACGCACGTGTTATTGTTCAAACAGGAGGCCACGAATGTAACCAAGTCAGAGCTCTTCGTGCTCCAATGCTTTCTCAACAGGCGGCGACCCCAACTCTACCCCCTTATCTTAAATGGACTCCACAATATCATGGAGAAGAAGCCGTGAAATAAGAACCCACATCTTCCGTTCACCCCGTACATCACTGGTCTCGCCCGTCACTATAGGTTTGACCTGGCCGACAACTGTCTTGAGCCTCTCGGCACCTTGAGTCTCTCTTTGACGCGCGTCATGGCACCTAGAGCGAAAATTGTCAGACAAGGCGGATCATCGTCGTTCCTCATCAACGAGCAAGATGAGGAGTCTCTACAAATATATGTAGGCCTAAGTCTCGATTGGAATTGGTTTTTCAAGGAGAATCAAGCCTTTCAGACAAAGATGTTCGAAAAGCTTCAGTTGATGGATGAGAAAATTTATACCAATCACGCCAGTAGTGAACGAAGCCTTCGAAAGATCAAAGCTCGTTTATCAGGCCTCGAGGAACATTTTGACAACTCAATCGACCAAGTACCATCCAGAAATGGACATCGACGACAATCCCGACGATGATCCTTCCAACGAGTTCTAATATCCTTTTAAAAAAATTGAAAAATCAAGAAAAATCCAAAAAAAAAAAGTTAGTTTGTTATTTGTTTTGTTGCTTGTTTGTTTTCGTAGTTTGTTAATCAAGACAATCTACATCACGCAATTCGAGACGATGGGATGATTGCACAATTCTCTTTGGAGCGACTCGACTATTTAGTCTTCAGGGACGTTTTTCTTACTCCTTTCCTCTTTTGATTTGATTTTTATATGTACTTATGGCAATACGGAGATTGTCGGATTTTTAGAGGGGGGGGTAGTTGAGTAGTGATTTTTATATTATATTTGTGCAATTTGAATTTGTGGTTTTGTAATAGCTAGTATTGAACGTGATTAATTGTTGTTCCTACGCTTATTGTGTTTGTTTAGGTTATCCTGTCAAAGTTGACTATGTGTGATTTAAGGTTCTTGTCTTTGAGCGTGTAAAAGTGCATAAAAATCTTCAAAATTATTATTTATATATATTTGGAAATGGTACTTGGACGTAAATGATTTCTCAAAACATTAAAAACAACGTCAATTCAAAATCTCTTCATGCAAAATCCTGTGAGAAGCCTGAGTGTTTATCATCTTTTCATGTGCTTGAGTAGGTTCTGGTTTGAGATCTATTTGAAATCGCAGTGTGTAGTTATCTTTGAATATGACGATTGGGCACATAAATTACCCTTATTCTGGCCATATCCAGCTATATTAGCCACTATAAATTCCGAATGAGCCCCTCATAGCCAAATATTCATTTCCTATATCCATGAGTGTTTATGAGATAACTCATACGCCATTAATAGTGTGGGGTAAGAATTTTTTTTCTTTGTTGGTTATTTGTGTTTTGGATTTATGATCAGGGGTTTATGAAAAATATAAATAAATTAAAAAATATAAAAAAATGAATAAAGAGGATGATGAATCTTGTTGAGTTCTTGCTTATGCTTATAAAGGCTTGTGTTTAGTATTGTTGATTTTCTTATGACGCCTATTGTTTAAGAGGCAAGAGTTGAGTTTGAAAGAAGAAGTGTATCATAAGCTTCAAAATTGTTTAATTGGTTTGTACATAAATCAATTTTGGGTTTCAAGTTGTGAAATAGCCTAAGTATAAATGCTACGTTATGAGAGTTAAGCGAGGTTTCGTTTGAATGAGGTGAAGCAAATTGCTTCATGATTATAACAGTTTGGTGAGTTATTGATCACGTTAGATCGTATGTTAGACACACGACTTATATATTCCATACCCGTCCAAAGAGCCTACATTAAAACCCGTTAAATACCTTTTTCGATTCTTTGTTAGTTACACACTTATTATGCGATGTAGAAGTTTTTGATTTTAAGTTTTTGTTTATTGTTCATGTATTATGATGATTTGAGCATATACACGTCCCCATAAAAAAAGGATACTTGAGTGTCTTTTAGCGTACACATATATATATTTCCCTTTGAGAGGATGCATGATTTTGTTTTAGAAGCGTCAATGTAATAATGGTCTAACGTTTGAGTTTGCATTGCAATTATCTATATTTTCAAAATTATCTATGTAGCACGACATGACTCTTTACTTGAACTTATTGTTATACTAGTTATGCTTTGAAACTATCGTTTGTCCGAGGACGAACAAACTAATAAAGTGTGGGGTAGTTGATTAGCATGCATTTGTCTTGACTTTTGTATATAATTTGGGTAGTATTTTAGTTAGATTTGTGATTAATTTCGGTATAGGTTGGATAGATTGAGCATATTTTCATATTTATGTATCTCTGACTTATTTTACCGTATTTTGATCGTAACTGTTGCAATTGGGTGATTATTCTCTTTCTTTTCCCCATACAGCTAAAGTAACCAAGGAAGCTTAGTACTGAAAGGATGAAGCTTGCAAACCGTTGTGAGAACGAGCAAATCGGAAAAAAAGTAGCAAGAGCAGCTGTCGATCGACGGCAAGCGTCAACGTGCGTCGAAGGCAACTGTCGACTGACGCACCGAGAATCACGCACCACCATCGACGGTGGTCGACGCAATAGACACCGTCGATCGATGCTCCCTAACGGTCGTAATTTTCTGGTGATTTTATCGTGATGCTCTCCTTGTCCGACTCTATAAATAAGACGTTTCTCTTCAGCTGGAAAAGGGCACAACACAGAGGGACGAAACTCTAATTTTGAACCTCTTGGGGCTGACAACCCAAGAGAAGTCTTGTATATTTCTTCGTTTTATCCTTTCCCAATTCAGACTTCAGTTTTAAGACTTTAGTAGATTTTAGATCGTTACTCGTAGCTTAACTAGATTAATTTTAGTTTATTTCAGTAGTTTAATTCCTCAATTGAACGATGTTACTCTCTTTCATTAATTAGTAAGTTTTTAATTCCCATTGTTTTAGTAGTTTAATTTCTTGATAGCTTAGATTATGAACATTTATTGCATTTGTGATTCTCTTGATTCGTATTCGTAGTTGTGTTCTTTAGATTCTCATACTTTTTAATTATATGCTTGTTAGGAATTCTTATTAGAATAGTTGTTATTCAAAACCCCATTGTTGCTTCCTTCAAGCTTTTTATGGTTAATCGTGTTCTTGTCCATTTTGGGTTTATGATATTGAATTTGTTGATGATTGTTGGCTAGAACATATAGGTCTAGTGCCTAGAATCGTTTAGAAACACCATTTGGGATTGTTGGGTGTTTAATCTACAAGTTGGGATTGATAACCCTAGCTCGTAGGCTAAGTGTTCGATGAAATGCTTATTGGTCATGGAAACAATTCTAGAGCTCTAAACCCCTATTTTCTTAAATCTTTTCAAAACTTTTGATTTCATTATTCGTCGTTTAATCAATGTCTTGATTCCAAGTGTTTAGATTAGCCTTTTCTTCTGTCTTATGTTGATTTATTCATACTTTTTGAGATCTCGTTTAGCACAATATAAAGTTACCGACTTATGTATCGAAGGACCTACATCGGGACTGTCCGACTTAGATTTTATTTTGTAGGTTGCTCAGATCGGAGAAGACAGTTTGGAGCTCAGCGATCTATTTTCTTGGTGAGCCAATCTTTTTGGTTAGATCATTTATGTTGCCAAAAGATAGAATAATTGACCAATTATTAATTTTGTAATAGTGGTCCAATCGGTGTTATTTTGAGGGTAATATAATATGGTATTAATAGGAAATAATGAGAAATAAAATCATGCTCCATAATAAATATTAGAATAAAATTGTGTCTTCATTATCACTATTCATTGTGGCTAAGAATTTAATAAAATCAATAACACCAACTTAAGAATAGGGGAGTGGGTCTTAATCAATCCTTATATAGCCGTTGGCTTCTAAGCAGGATAATTGATTTTATTTTTTTATTTTAAAATTATACTATATTTCCCAATCCTCCACATTATTTAGAAATCAATAAAATTTGAGTGTAAAATTGAGTACGTAATACCATATAATAAATGAAGGAACCTTTCAAGTATGAATCTTCACTTAGTGATAATAACCTACCACGTATAAAACAATAATAACATGAACTTCTTCAATTATGTCCCAATAATTATACGGTACTTGATGAAACCAAAGAGATTTGTTACTAAGAATAAGGGGTACTAACCTCAAAACAAGAGACTAGTGACCTGAATAATGATGGAATAGCGTCACATCGACCTGGTTGATCTCCAAAAAGCCTTCTAGCAACCTAACCGATCCTGCAAAACAACACCCTCAGCCAAGGCGGTGGACGACCCCGGCTAAGGTCCTCCGATGCTTAAGTCAGAAAGTGCAAGAGGTATTTCGAGAACTCAAACCGTGATAAACAACTTAAAATAAAGAGAGGCGTGCACCCCTTTTATATAGACAAGAGAAGTGTTCCCCAAGCTAGGGTTACCTTCTCCCACTATAATTCCATAAATACCATGACCGACTTAGATTTAGAATTTCTCTTGTATGCTAATCCCATAAATAATGAGTCTCTCGCTAAAATTACCAGAATAGGCCTGGGCCTGTGATTCTTTTAATATAATTCGCCGGGACCCCACAATACCATCCATATGAGCCCATTCGGGCCTAATATTTTCAAAGCCCAATACTGAGCTACCGGATAACGCTGAGCTAATAAAACCATAAGAGGTCACCGCTCTATATGAGAGCTCTCCCTCATACTTCATGTCGCTACACTATAAACCAGCTCACCCACTTCTTAGAAGGAATGCTCCTTCCAAGAAATGAGGTCGCTTACCACAAATACCAGTATGAATATTTAGTGTCGTATAAGCTAGTCCCCCATATTCTGGCTGATTGAGGTACGAAATCAGATAGAATATGTAAAAAGGCAAAATGAGCGCAACAACCACAATAAAAACTTAAACACAAATCATAAAACTTTAATAAATTACCATGATAGCTTACCGAAACACCATACCATCATTCAGGATAACCCAGCTCGTCATATCGAGCTATAGCAATGGTCACCCAAAAAAAGCTCACTACACAAGTCGCGACCTCTGAAAAGTCAGCTCACTCAGCCCCGAGGAAGAATGCTCCTCCTAGAAGAAGAGGCCGCTTATAAGTCCCCATATTACATATTAGCCGACCTAGTACACCCATCGACCTGAAACCATAAAACCGTCCATCCGCGACCTGTAGTCGTAATCAGGCACAATAATCCAAGGAGATATAATCATGAGTGTTCAAAAAGTCAAGACACGCCTTTTCCCTTATCCATCACGTCTCTTTAAAGATTCATTAAATGCATCCTGACAGCATGTCGGACACGTTTCATCTCCCCGTTTTCTCATAATATATTAAATGCACTTGGCCAAAAATAAAAGGCCCAAAACATTCCTAAAAGACCTTACCAACTTTCCTGCCTTTCAAGAGACACCTTTATGCCCCTTCAGCTTTTCACGCCGCCCAAAACACACAAAACCCCTTCATTTCCACCCATTCGTCACTTTTTACCAAAAACACAAGAAAAAATCGCCATTTCTACTCTGTAAAAAATCTCATGCTTTCTCTAGATTCGAGAAATTAACAGCACCCCAATCGTTCATCTCCGACATCAACAACAGTGAAAATGGGTAAGTCCACTGAATCTTTCCATATCAGCATCTGTTGAATATTATTGTATTTCGTGCTTCTCTCTTCTTTTTCTTTCTGATTAATGGCGAATCCAGCGTCTTCCAACCCTAATTCTCAAAACCTAGACCTTTCTCCCGAAAACCCTTTCATTTTAATAAGAAGACGAAGACAAAATCCTTCACCAGAGCAGGGCCTATACAATGATCCAGAAGGTGATGTCAGTTGGCCCAAACTTGAGGCCCAGACTAGGGCTTACACTGAGGCCCAAGCCTTATTAGAAAATATACACGAGGACCCTTCTCTAGCCCCTTTAACCCTAAAAAATATACCATAGGGGATTCCACTACCTAAACCCAACAATCCTTTGACATAACACTGTGAACATTTCCTAGAAAATCCAGTTGACTATAGACCCCCCCCCCCCCCCCCCCTCAGATGTCGCCGACCTACTTCCCTTACCCCAAGCGACCAGGTTAATTAAACACAATTACTGGATATTACCTGATCCGAAAAAACTCGAAGTTTTCAAAAAAGCACTCAACCTCCCTGAGACCGCCAAAATGGTACTGCTCAACACTCTCCAATCAGACCCCATGAAACCTCCCACAAATCATATTACATTTTCTGACGAGCTTCTTAGGTCGGGACTCAGATAGCCACCTCACAGATTCTATATCAACACAACCAATATGTTCAAAGTCCCCCTGCTACAAATGACTCCCAATTCTATAAAATTTATGGCAGGATAAATTATCTTATGTGAATATTATAATACCTTACCTGACCTAGGATTTTTCTATTTTTGTTTTCAAATAAAATACCAAAAAAATTCATTTTACCTATCCGCCTGTTCCGGCAAATCTCATTTCTTAGTAAATCCCATGTCCAAAGTGCCTGAATGGCGAAAGAATCTCTTTTTCATTGACAACACTGAGGACTGGCCCTTTGAGAGCGAGCTCCATTTCCATACCCCAAAACAATATGATCCTCCCAACCCCAAGAACTTTCCCATCTTATACAAAAAATACTCTAACCATCTCGCATAATGGAGTAAGCGCCCATTTGACGTGGTGCGACTCACTAGCTGGTCCAAAATTTTCTCCTTTGTGGGAATCGCCTCTCGTCCCGTCGATCCAGATCTAGCATTGACCCGATCAGAATTTTGTAGGTCTCCTTTAGTTTTAAGCTCTCCCCACAATCTCATTCATAACAACAACACTCAATTAATCTATATGTTTTCGTACGCAGATAACTTTATCAACAACTGTGTTTCGTCGAGCTCCGAGGGAACCACTGTACAGGCTGATTAGCACCCCGCGATCACATCGGCACCCCCACCTCCTACAATCAACGTAGATGAGGTGCTGAATCAGGCATTTGGGACTAAGGGTGGTCCGGAGATGATAGACGACCTGGAACAAGAGCAACTGATTAGAAAATCATCTAAGGGGAAGCGGTCAGCCCGAACACCTGCTATCATTCCTTCTGCACCAAAACACCGCCGCCTCCAAAAAACCCATGACGCTGCCACATCCAGCTCGCCAAACTTGGAGAAAGAGCTAGCCAATTGCTAGGATGCGGCTAAGATAAAAGCTCTCCTCCAAGAACGCACGCTGACCTAGGTAACTGCAGTTTCTTAAACCTGGCCTCCTTTAACAACCTGCCACCATTTATTTACTAATTTATCTCTCTGTTCTATCTTAATACAGCTGGATACGTTATATTCCACATTATCCAATCAGTTGCTAGATTGATCTGCAGATTGTGACCTGCAGAAGACATGTGATGAGATGACCACGTAGGTCGAGCAACAAACCCACCAGTTGTCTTTAACTCAAGGAGAGCTGGACCAAGCCCGTAAACAGCTGGGTGCTCGTGAAGAGGAAATTAGCATCCCTAAAAGCCAAGTAAACAGTCTGAAAGATAAAACAGCTCGTTTAGCCAATGAAGTCAGAGATCAGTTGGATAAAGCTCATCAGGCTGATGAGCTCAAAGCACAAGTTCAAAAGCTCGAGGAGGTTGTACGAGTTAAAGAGGAGCAAAACAAGGTGGCTCACGAGCAGGGTATTGCTGAAGGTCGCCAAACCTTCCTGCGGAGTGAAACGGGCAGACGGTTTGTAGATGCTTGCTGAGAGGAGCTATTAAGGGCCTACAAGAAATCTTCTATCTACTCCGGAAAGATAGTCGTAGGCGGCCGAGAGTGGTTCGACTGGCCATGGAAAAAGCTAAGACTCAACTAGCAGCCATGAATGTCTGGTATAGCCCTGATGTGAAGGCCATCATTGACAATCTTCCTCATTTCTCCTTCTAGAATGTTAATATGAAGCAACCTGTGGATGCCAAGTGGTGGCTGTATTCCATGCCCGATTTGTCCTATCCGCCAAGCTGGTTGCCAAGCTGGACGCACCTCTAAAAGATTTTTTACCTGCATCTGGGCCAAGCACTACTTGACTGACTCTGTAATTCCAAACTCATGAATATTTTGCGCAGTTTATGTATGAACAATTATGTCATTTATGCTTATCATACATTAACCTGTTACAACAACTCATCCAACAATCTGCGTTTTAAAGTTGTAAGTCAAATCCCAGAAATTTAAGTAAATAAATCACGACCTGCAATCCAAACCTCCATGAGTGGAACCACAAATTCAATATAGGTCACTCAGAACATGTAATTCAAACATGTTTATATCAAAAACCATTAAATCAAAAACTAAAATAATCAAAAAGAGCTGAAGCGAACTCATACGAAGGAACACATAAGTCAAATATATTCATTCGCGTAAATTAACATAGTCATATAAAAGCAAAAAAAATCGAGAAGTATATGTAAGTCCAACATATCCTTCTAAGAAGCGACCTCAAGTATGTAAATCAAACATACTTAAAATCACATTACCCAGCCATTCATAAAAACCATAAAAAACCATAAGATGTTCCCCGAACTTCCATTATTTATTATTGATCGTAAAAAGGCATCCACCGCGAAGAGTACAATAACACATATCCACCCCTAAGGGTAATAAAGATATCCGCCCCGGAGGGTAATAAAACTATCCGCCCCGAAGGAAAAACAAAAAACCATCTGCCCCGAAGGGTAAACATAAAACCATCCGCCCGAAGAATAAAAAATAAAACCATCTGCCTCAAAGGGTAAAACATAAAACCATCCGCCCCGAAGGGTAAACATAAAACCATACACACCGAAGGGTAAACATAAAACCATCCGCCCCGAAGGGTAAACATAAAACCATCCGCACCGAAGGGTAAAAAAATAAAACCATCCGCCCCGAAGGGTAAAACATAAAACCATCTGCCCCGAAGGGTAAACATAAAACCATCCGCCCCGAAGGGTATTTAAGCCAGCAGCCGACCTATAAAAGCATCGGTTTATAACACATATCCATTCATAGACCCGCCAGTTAGGCGTTAATATTTCTTCAGATGACTAAACATTCCAGCTTCTAGGTAGAGTTTTTCCCTGGGCATTCTCAAGTATATATGCCCCCCCCCCCCCCCCCCCCCCCCACGCAACACTTTGATCACCTTAAACGGTCCCGATCCAACTCGGATCAAGCTTCCTAATATTATGCAGTGCATCTGCTCGCCTCCATACCAGGTCGCCGACCTGGAAATGCCGATGTTTTACACGTTTATTGAAAGCAGCTTGAATCGTTTGCTTGTAATGTTCCACCTGGGCCGCAACCTTTTCTGGTATTTCATTGATCATTTAAATTGCCCCTCTTGTCAGTCTTTCATTTTCTTCCACATTGAACATTGATAAACGTTGTGAACCCCCCACTATTTCAGCTGGAATGACAGCTTCCATCCCATAAACCAAGCTGAAAGGCAACTCCCCTGTAGAAGTTCGAGGAGTTATTCGGTAGGCCCATAAGACCGACGCGAGCTCTTCTTCTTAAAGCCCCCTTGATTTTTCTAGCCGCAGCTTAATACCCTGCACAATAATATGATTAGTAACCTCAACCTACTCATTAGCCTGTGGATGTGCTACAGAAGCAAAATGTTGCTTCATCCCCATCTCTTTGCACCAATCTTGGATTTTCTGCCCATTGAACTGGGTTCCATTATTCGAGACCAACACTCGTGGAACACCAAACCTGCAAAAAATATTATTAAAGATGAAATCCATTATGTCTTGCTCGCTTATGCCCGTGACCGCTTCGGCCTCCACCCATTTTGTAAAATAATCGACTGCCACCACCAGGTTTTGTTTATTGCCTGGTGTTTTTGGAAAAGGCCCCACAATATCGATTCCCCATTGCGTAAAGGGACACGGAGAGCTCATAACCATCATGTCCTCAGCCGGTATATGGATAATCGGAGCGTGCATCTGACACTTGTTACATGTTCTAACCAGGTCGCCAACCATACCTTTCATTCCTGGTCAAAAGAAACCAGCCCGCAACGTTATCCCAATACTTGTGCTTTTATGGCCGCGCGAGGTTCTTATACCATGTCGTATTCACTCAGTTCCACCACCCACTTCACCAGCCTTCCAGATACATTTGGATTACTCAGGACCTGCTTGAGAGCTAGGTTAGTACGTACCTTCACCTTGTGGCTCAAAAAATATGGCCGCAATTTCCTTGTTGTACAAATTAGCGCAAAACCTCCTTTATCCAGCTCGGAATATTTCAACTTAGCACCCCGCAGCATTCTGCTAATATAATAGATAGGTTTCTGGGTACCTGCATCCTTTCTGATGAGCACCGAACTTACTGTGACCTCTCTGACCGATATATACAATATCAGGTCTTCCCCCGACATCGGCTTAGTTAACAATGGTATTTCAGCTAAGTACTCTTTTAGCTTATCAAACGCTTCTGCGGCCTCCTTAATCCATTCGAACTTAGACCCTTTCCTGAGTGCCCTGAAAAATGACACCCTTTTCTGCTGACCTGCAAATAAAACGACTAAGACCTGCGATCCGACCTGTGAGCACATGTACGTCGCGCACCATTCGAGGATGTGGCACCTCCAAAACAGCCCGCACCTTCTCAGGGTTAACCTCGATACCTCTCTCCGTCACCATGTACCCCAAAAACTTTCCGGATCGCACACCAAATGCACACTTCCTTGGATTGAGCTTCATCCCGTACTTTCTAAGTATAAGAAAAGTTTTTCTCAAATCCTCCACATGGGTTTCTGCTTTTCTGCTCTTCACCAACATGTCGTCGACATATACCTTCATAGTGGATCCCAAAAGGTCCTTGGACATTCTATCCACCAGTCTCTGATAGGTCGCCCCTGCATTCTTCAAGCCAAAAGGCATAGATACAAAACAATACATTTCCGTTGAGGTGACAAGACTCACCTTAGGTTGATCCTCATTTGCCAATGGTATTTGGTGATAACCTTGTGAAGCATCCATCATACTTAATAGCTATCACCGTGAGGTTGAATCCACTAATTAATCAATTCGCGGTAGAGGATAATGATCCTTTGGAAATGCTTTATTTAAATCGCGATAATCCACACACATCCTTCACTTCTGCCGTTGTTTAGGTACCATCACAACATTAGATAGGTATTCTGGAAATTGGATTTCCCAAATGTGGTCTGCTTTCAACAGTTTCTGCACCTCCTCCTCAATTATCTTGTCCAATTCAGGCCCAAAATGCCTTCTCTTTTGCTTAACCGACCTTGCTTTCGGATCTGCATTGAGATGATGTTGCGTGACCTCCCGGAAAACCCTGTAAATTCTCCATCTCCAAAGGCAAAAACGTCCCGAAATTCCCTCAATAACATTACCAGCTCTTCTTTAATGTTTCTGCCATCAAGGTTCCAATTTTCTTAGTACATTTTGGGTGACCTTCTTCCAATGAAATTTCCATCAACTCTCCATGTGGCCGAACAGAATTCTCTTGTTCTTTCATCTTTTTTGAACTAAGTACACCCTCCGGCACCTCTTCACTCCTCTCTCGCTTGTTCTCACTCAGGCATTTTCTGACTGTCATTTTGTAAGACGACCTTGCGACCTGTTATTCTGAGACAACCTCCCCCACTTTATTTCCTACCGGGTACTTGATAATCATATGAAAAGTATATGTTACCGCCTAGAATGCGTTAAGAGCAGGTCGCCCTAAAATTTCATTATATGCCGACCTCCCACGAACTACCAAAAATTTCAAATTTTTCTTTGCCTGTAACTCACCTCTCCCTAACACCACTTCTAGTGTTATCTCTCCCTCTGTAATCACCTCTACCCCATTAAATACGTATATGGGCGTATTCACAGGTCGCACCCTTGTTTCCAACTTCATGCTCCAGGCATTTATGTATATTATGTTAACAGAGATCCCGTTATCCACAAAAATCCTCCCGACTTTGTACCCCGCTATCTCAGCTTCAACTACCAGCGCGTCATTATGATCCTCTTGCAACCCACGTCGTTCGTCAGGACCAAAAGAGATGATTGGTCCTGTTCATTGTGGTAGCCTACTTATACTAGCGACCTCCCATGTTCCAGGCCGAGCTGATTTGACGTGTTTCTTTCGTGCGCTATTGGTATCACCATCCGTCGGTCCCCCTGAAATCATGCTTATTCTTCCCTTATTCCTTCTTGGACCATTATGTCCTTGATTTCCTTGTTGTGGCTGCCTCTCGGCCTGATCTTGAGGTGGATATCTTGGCGGTGGCAGGGGCAATGGTTGCTTTGGTTCTCTCGGTTCTCTATCTTTGTAAATGACTTCATTCAAATGTACGGCTTTTATGAGACTCTTGATCTCTTCCTTAAGATGTCTGCACTTCTCTGTGGATGGCCGTAGTTATTGTGAAACAAACAAACAAAATCTAAATTGGGATTAGTAGAGAGCTGCGTGCGAGATTCCAGCCATTTTATATCATTAGATATTAGGCGCTCCATGATAGTAAACACTTTAGCCCGAGGATTGATTAAGGGTGTAAAATCCTCGTTCCTCCTGTTTCTCATATCTATTTCTGGCTTTGCTCTCGCCACGGAATCGGGGGTTAGGAGCCCGCGCACTACCCTTCTGAGCTCCCTTCTGACTTCCCTCTTTGATGCATTACCTCCGGCCTCCGCGATCTCCACATCAAATTGCAAACGATGCTCCTCCTCCGCCTCTTCTACTTGTATGTACTTATAGCACCTTTCTAAGACCTCATCGTATGTTCGCGCCACTTTCTTGACCAAAGATTTGTGTAAGTCCTCTCTCCTCAATCCTTCGTGTAATGCCCCTGCCTTGATTTCATTTTTAGCGGTGGGTACCTCTAGCGTGGCATTGGTGAACCTGTTGACATATTGCTTCAAAGTTTCATCAGGTCGCTGCACCATTATAAAGAGTGACTGTGCAGTCTTTGTATTCTGCTTCACACTGTAAAATTGTTTCAAAAAGGCTGCTCGCAGCACTTGAAAGCTGGTAATTTTTCCCTTTGCCAATTGATAAAACCAGCTTTGGGTGATTCCTCTCAAAGTAGATACAAAGTCCGGGCATGCCACAGCATCCGTATATCCGTGTAACATCTCTCGTTCTCAAAGAGCTGCACATGCTCTACTGGATCCGTCGCCCCACGATACTGGAAATCCAATGTCTTATATCCCTTGGGTAGCACAGCCCACAATATATCATCCGAAAAAGGATGTCTTTTGTCCTCGTCAAGCTTTTCTCACGCCATCTGCCTCTGCAAGGTTAACAATGCCTTCTGCATATCTCTAAATACCTTATCCCCTGGTCCAACTTCATTCTCCCCTTTTTCCTCATGGTACCGGCCTCAGCTTTTGTGAGAGTTTTCCCTGGATTCACCATCCGTGCTTGAGGTTTCTGTTCCGCTCTCACTAGCGTGCTTGCTATACCGCCGACCCCGATGTCTATAATGTGTTCGTCCTACCTTCAACTTTCTTCCTCTCTTGTGCATATACTTATGAGTGTGGGATTCTGAAGAAGAGGTAGAGCTGGAAAATCTCCATGTTTCCGCTTGCTCAGGCTTCCCTTCTTCCCGCGAGATGATCTCCACGACAGAGACCCTCCGCTTTATTTTGTCTTTTTTGTTATCGATTTCTACTCATGTCCGTCGTCCGACTTATCAGCCTTCTCCTTACAGTACCCAGCTCGCCTGCTAGGTATTTGTTCAGATCTTCCTGTTTTTATGGGGGTACAAAATTCATAAGTCCTTCCAAAAATCCTTTATTGATTTGACCAGATTTATCTTTGAGCAAATCTTTCCACTCTTTTGTTCCTATGTAGACTGGTTTCTACGCGATAACCTCTGGGTTCTTGCTTGATATTCTCCTTCAGGTTCCTTTCCCTCCTGTCTTTCCGGCGAGGGCGGCGGTGTCCCAACCAGATTTTGAATCGTCGGTCCTCCTGGGGGAGGCACCAGTAGAGGTGTTAGCCCATCTTTTGTTTGTTCTCCTTTATCGATCTCCCCCATTTTTTTCTTTTTCTTCGACTTGCTTGATCCAGGACCGAAATCCAAGACCTTGGTTATTATGTTTCTTTCCTTCATACTGCACTTGCGAGTGTTCTCACGTCTTTTGCTCAAGGACTCGATGTCCCTCTTTCCCACAGACGGCGCCACTTGATGAAACCAAAAAGATTGGTTACCAAGAATATGGGGTACTAACCTCAAAACAAGATACCAGTGACCTGAATAATGACGAAATAGCGTCACAATGACCTGGTTGATCTCCAAAACGCCTCTTGGCGACCTAACCGATCCTGCAAAACAACACCCTCAGCCAAGGCGGGGACGGCCTCGGCGAAGGTTCTCCGATGCTTAGAACAGAAAGTGCAAGAGGTATTTCGAGAGCTCAAACCATGATAAACAACTTAAAATAAAGAGAGGCATACACCCCTTTTATATAGGCAAGAGAAGTGTTCCCCAAGCTGGGGTTACATTCTCCCACTATAATTCCATAAATACCATGACCAACTTAGATTTAGGATTTCTCTTGTATGCTAAGTTCCCATAAATAATGAATCTCTCGCTTAAATTACCAGAATAGGCCTGGGCCTGTGATTCTTTTAATATAATTCGTCGGGACCCCACAATACCATCCACATTAGCCCATTCGGGCCTAATATATTCAAAGCCCAATACTGAGCTACCGGATAACGCCGAGCTAATAAAACCATAAGAGGTCGCCACCCTATATGAGAGCTCTCCCTAATATATTTTAGGTCGCTACTCTATAAACCAGCTCACCAAACTCTTAGAAGGAATGCTCCTTCCATGAAATGAGGTCGCTTACCATAAATACCTGCATGAGTATTTAGTGTCGTATGAGTACTACAATTAGTATTTATTATGGTTATATCAATATTGTAGGTCTATAAATGGCGTGTTTTACGGTCATGCATGTGAATCATGTAACATGAACGTTATTAGGGAGTAACTTAGACCCCACCACCATATTCACTTAGATGAATCCTTCAATGGTGACTTGTGACAAACCACCCCGTAAAATAATGTCTTTATATTCATTAAGAGTTAAACTTAATTTCAAATGTCACATAAAGAGCATTATACCCTAGTAATGAGACTCAAAACTCCGTAAAGATTATTTATTTATTATTGTGCTCTTCAAAATAACTGTTTTTAGAATTTTTTTATATTTGTTGAACTTCGTTCATGGGAGGCTCATACCTGCAAAATGGGTTTGCGCTGTGATAACTAAATTAATAGGCTACAATCATATTCCCCTCGATGTTAATAAAACCTCCCGGTGCAACAATCTCTTTGTGACAGATCCGAAATATAGTTTCCATGCCTGACAAATCCAAAAAAAACAACATCATGAGAAATCAAATGCCTTAATTATTTAGGTTTTATTAAATAAATAATATATTTTTAAATAGAAATTAAAAAAGTAATACATTTTCAAAAAGAGTTGATTATTTGGAGCGGGACGCCATTCCCAGGCGCGTCCCGCCCACCGGGACGCTATTCCCAAAAGCGTCCCGGACCTAAATTTACAACACAGAGTTTTTGGGGCCGAAATTAAAAAAAATACTGGGGGGCGGGACGCTTTTCGGAATGGCGTCCCGGGGGGAGTTGCAAAAAAATAAAACGTGGAGCGGGACGCCTTTTGGAATGGCGTCCCGGATATTTTTTGCAATAAATCAAAAGTTCGGCCCTAACCCTAACCCTAACCCTAACCCTAACCCTAACACACATATTATTTATTTATTTATATTATTTATTTTTTAGGTTTTTTATATTTATAATTTATTTAAAAATAATATTAGGTAAAATAAATAAACATATCATAATAATGTCTTAAAATTACAAGAAGTTTATTTGAAAATAAAAAATATAATAAAATAATATAAATAAATAAATGAAAAGAAGTTTTATTTCCAATTTAAAAATACAATAAAATTAAGATACAACAACAACGAACCCCTGGTACTGTTTGGAATGTGAATGTGAAAATGGTCTTCGGTCATAACGTACGAAAGAAGTTTATGCCTGTAAGTTCTACACTCTCATTTCAATTATTACAAGTAATTTGAATCTTTCATTATTATTCTAACTTGTTGTGATGAATGCAGGATTGTCCAATCAAAACCTATGCCAACGCTTTTGATGAGGAACCCTTGCTCACAAAAATGCAAGTACTCTTTGGAGATGTGTATCCAACTAACCACGGTGGAAGCTCTACTAGTGGAAGTACCGTTGACCACTACACGTTTGTTTACCGACACTGCTCTACCTGTGTGGATTCTGTTTGTGTTTTCATTGTATAATATTTTTGTGTTGTTGTATCGACAATGCTCTATTGCTTAGGGAATTCCGTTTATGTTTTCATTCTATAATGTTTTTATGTTTTTGTACTGACAATGCTCTATTGCTTAAGGAATTCCATTTATGTTTTTCATTCTGTAATGTTTTTATGTTGTTGTACCAACAATGCTCTATTGCTTAAGGAATTCTGTTTGTGTTTTCATTTTGTAATGTTTGTATGTTGTTGTACCGACAATGCTCTATTTCTTAGGGAATTCCGTTTGTGTTTTCATTCTGTAATGTTTTTTGATAATTACTGAGCAACAGAAAATAGAAAGTGAACCACGTTTCTGACTACAATCAAAATAATTTACACATCATGAAAAATAGTGTGATCCCGTGCCACATGTCTTTTTCTTATACTTTCTACGTAGATCGTGATCACGTCCTTGTGGGGGAGCTCAGGGGCGGATCTATAGCTTGGTGTGAGAGGGCCACGACCTCCCTAAAGATTTTCAAGATTCATACTACCATATGTGATTATTTGATTTAGTTTATATAATTATAAACGGCCTCCCCAAATGTACATGTGCTTAAGTTGGTGTAGTGGTTAGTGCCCCTTTTTTATTGCCAAAATGTCTGGGTTCAAACCCCACCACCCCTTAATTCTCTTAAGCCTTTTTCTCTTTCATTTTGTTTTGTTTAGCTAAAACTTTTTCCCCTATTTCTTAAGTTTTTTTTCTCTTTCCTTCATTATTTCAAAAGGTTTTTTTTCTTTCATTTTATTTCGTTTTGAAAAGCATTCAAATCTCATATCCCTTATTTCTTTTTCTCTTTCCTTTTGTTTTTGAGAAAGAATTTGATCCCTATTAATAGCCTCTTAATTCTTTTATTCTACCCTTTTTTGAACAAAACTTTTCGAACCCTATAGCCCCTTATTTATTTTTTATTTACCTTTATTTTTTATAAAAAAATTCGATCCCTATATTCCATTATTTCTGTTTTCTTTCCTTTTATATTATTAAAACAAAATTATTAACGGCCTCCCCAAACATAAAAACCTGGATCCGCCCCTAAGGGAGCTGCTGGTTCCTGAATTAGCTCTTCCTCGTCACTGTCGTCACCACGCACCGTGTGAACCCAAAGCTGATGTGCACGATCCGCGGTTTCAGGGGTAATCGACATCGGAATAGGTGTCGTCTAGAAGTCTGGCCGCGAAAAGCCCATGTCATGTGGAGCTGCGAAGTTGGGGTTAAAATGCGGATAATCAGTATGCAGAAGATCGGTAAATGACTGTCTAACATATGTAGGAGTATAAAACTTGGATGTTCCCATTGCAGGAACGTAATCACCCCCCTCGTTATACGATGATTGACCAACGGGATCTACATTCAACACAATAAAAAATTATTGTTTTAATATTATCGTAAGAAAGTGACATATAAAATAGTTATTAATGAATCACATAATTACCATGATGGATGACTGGTGGTGGCCCGGGTGCAACTGTGGGTGCTCTGCTACGAGAGGATGTTGACTGCCCAGATATGCTCCTTCTTCCGCTGCTGGACATGGATTCCCTGCACTCACCTGGAGCATGACGAAATACGCTCCTCTTAAACAGGCCAAATATGCTCCGTCTTCCGCTGCCGGATGCATATGTCGTGCGCTCATCTGGCATATCCTCATGTAACTCCTCACGAATACGAAGTCGTTGCATCATCTCATCAGCGACCGAATCAACTATAGCATGCATACAACGATAAGAGTCAAAATCATCGTCTCTAGCATGTGAAGAGACATGGCGGAGTCGCTGACTCCAAGTACCCTACAAAACATAGACGGTTGATCATCAAAACTAAGAAATAATTAAATTCATTGAGTGGGAAAAGAGTGAATAAGATTTGTTACAATGGCCTCGTAAATGCCGAAGTCTGAAGGCTAGTATCCTCCCTCTACATGTCTCTCCAGAGGAGTGATGAAACATTGTGTATTCTGCTGATACCAAATCCGATATCCGTTCGCCGTATCCGCATCTCTCTGAACTAGAGGGCCTTCTATCCTCGTGGACCATCGTACCTCCCATGCCTGGATCCAAGCATGATGACAAACAGTCCACTGAACGTGATGCTCCTGTGCCCGAGAGACACTGTGCAATACCTCCACGTTAACATCTATACTCGCTGGTGTACTTTGATGTATGTCGAACTGTCGAGTCACCCGATTGGGAAAATGGTACTCGACAATCAACCAGCATATCAGTGGGCACTAGCTTAGCCATTTTTGAGTCAAACATCTTTCCACTAGTACTTGTATCTCCGGTGCATCCAGACTGTAGGGTTCCCATGTCCATTGCACGTTTGAATAATCGTCATCAGTTAAAAATTATACCTAGCACCATACGGCGGTACAGGCAATGTGACGTCTTCCACTGCATCGTAAATGGTCCGATGAAGATTGATAGTACTGCCCATAGACTGTGGTTTGACAGATGAAGTTCGGGACCACGCCCAAATCTGCAACAAATCCATCGGACCACTGATCGTCTTCTTGTCTTCTTCCACAACCATACATATCTCACAATATAAATGTGCAAGCACAGCACTACCCCAGCTAATACCCGATGTTGTGTCATCATCCTCAAAATGACGTAGGTAGCTTACGAAAACATAATTGTTCATTGTGATTGGCAACAACAACGAACCTAGAAGTAAAAGTACAATCCCACGAGCATAATGCACGAACTCATCCTGCGGCGTGTCATCATCTGGCTGTCGTCTATTGAGGTGCTCACTCAACGTCTTGAGTTTCAAACGACTCGCACCTTTCATCTCCACCTCATAATCCACCAGCAGGATTATGTAGATCCTGACATACTCCGCCCATTCCTCCCTGCTCCACTCCTCATCATTGTCGATCACCGGGGCACCTTCAATCGAAAGACCCCAAATACAGCCACATCTTGGAGAGTGATCGTCGCCTCTCCTATGGGCAGATGAAACGTATGCGTCTCGTGGCGCTATCTCTCAAATAGTGCGGTGATCAAATAGCAGTCCAACTTCGTAATCGCCTCGCAACATGCGATCCCGTAAAATCCCCAACGATGTAGCACCGACAGAACTCGAGGATGTAGACCATTACGCTTGTCCCAGAAAATTAACCTGTTGCACGCTTCACCGTCAGAACCCCATCTATATGACCACCTACAATGCTGCTCGATCTATGTAAACTCTGTCGGCTCAAGAGAAATGATGCCATCTGCAAGATAGATCCATAGAAACGATCAAGAATGAGATATTACGAGAATGAATATTAAACAAAAAGTTGAAGGAATTCATAAATTCATACAGGAGTGAAGTATTACTTAAGGATAATATAAAATAATTTATTATTATTATTAATATTATTATTATTCTTGTTGTTGTTATTATTATTGTTGTTATTGTTGTTGTTGTTGTTGTTCCATATAAATGAGATAAATATATATTTTTTAACAAGGCAAGTGCATACAATATAAGAAGAAATAAAGTGAATTGGACTTGATCTAGATTATGTAATGATTGACAAGATGGGTTAGCACAAACCCGAATAATACATAGGGAATTCATACGAAAACAATTATTAATGTTCAAAGCAATGCGAATTACAACTTCTGAAAGTGCTAACGAATTACAACATCGGACTCATGGAAAGATCATCGTCGTATCTAACATCAATGCCTGGAACAAGAACGTCCACCGCCTTGTGAGGAACTAGCCATATCTTGTGCACGATATTATTGTCTTGCGCGTACTTGGGGTTGGTCCATTTCGCTGCCTCCTCGTGTGTGGATCATGAACCAATTCAAAACTTGCCTCATTGCAGTCCTCCGAATCGGTCAACGGTTCAAATGCCCCAGCAGAGTATGTGCGTAGGTACGCAGCAGTGCTGTAGTAATCTAAGACATAAACACGAGGATCCGATCTGAATTCATTACACACCTTTATTGCATGAGAGCACGGAATACCGCTGCTCACCCATCTACCACAAGAGCATTCTGCTATCGACAAGGAAACTCGGAAAACTCGATTATGAGTGATTAACACGTATTTATGCTCATTTATAGTTGTGTTTTAGTTACTTTTTTTTAACAATTTTTGTTATAAGTTGGATAGTTTAAGCTTCAATTCGTATATTTGTGTTTCCAACTTATTTTACCATCTTTTGATCTAGATTGATGCAAATAAGTGATTATTTGATGTTTTTCACTTTACAGCTAAGTAACCGGAAGGGCTCGACGCGTAAGAGATGAAAGATGATGATTAAGAGATAAGAAACGAGCGTTCCGATGAAGATGTAGCAAGTTTTGGAGGCTTGCGGTTACCTTACCGTAATGGAACACCGTACACAACATCGTAGAAGGAGTTCAGAGAGCCTTACGGTTGGTCTTACGGTTGTATTTCTCACCATAAGGGTCACTGTAAGGAGGTGACAGAGCGGTTTACGGTAGCTGTTTATGGTAGCTCCTAACCATAAAATGCTACAGTAAATGGGCCCAGTAATCGACCTGTGTGACTTGCGGCCCAAGTTACGCGATTTCTATATAAACCACCCATTAATCTGAGTTCCATACGTACTTTCAACCCTAAAAACTTACCATAAACATAATCCTAGGGTTTAGAGGCAGAGAATAACATCAAAAATACGAGGATCGAAGAGCAACCCAAGATTCGACGACGACGAGTTCTGGAGCCATTCGACGTCGATCAACCGTAGAAGTTCGTTCCGCTGCGTTTACTCTTTAGAATAGCCGAAGTAATTTCAGTTCCAGTAGCTATAGCAAGTAATCTGAACCTTTTAATTATTTTTCGTAGTTTTAATCTTAGTTCTCAAGTTTTCGATAATAGTTAGTTTACGTACGTGTTTCGTTTGAGTTTGTTGAACGTTTTTAGATATTAATCACAGTTTATTTTCGGTTTTTCATGCTTATTATTGGAAGTTTGATGCTCTGATTAGTTGAAGTTCATTCATGCGTTGAATATTCATAGTTTTCATAGTTAACCATTATATGATTATGTTAACCGTTACTGTTAACCGTTATAATTCAATTTTCGTTAACCGTTAATAGTTGAGTTGATTTGTTAGAATTTTAGTTTCTGCAATCTGTTTCTTAGTTTTAAATTAGTTGTTGGATTAATTAGTTTAAATTATTAATTATTTAGTTAATTAATCTAAGTTTAGTTAATTCAATTTAGTTTTTAAATTAGTTAATCATTAGTTTTATTTTCAATTAATTAATTAGCTTAAATAACTTAGTTAATTTAGTTGATAATTTAGAATAAGTAACTTAGTCTAAGATTTAGTTAATCTTGCTTTTTAAATTAGTAGTTGTTAACCGAGAATTCAAAACAAAACCCCCAATTTGTATGAATTATATGTTTAATTACGATTGAGAAAAACATCCAAGAAACCGAACAGTTGTCCTCGAGAGAATCGACTTGAGTCAACTTACCACCCTAAAAGCGCCCTCGTACTCTTGCGAGCAAGCTTGAAATTTTTAAATTAAAAATATATATTTGGGGTGCACAAAAGCTTGGTTCAAAATTTTAGCGCCGTTGCCGAGGATCAACGAGTAGGAATTAAGTATGTTTTTCGTTTCATTTTCTTTTTGAGTTATTATTTTCTTTTTTCTTTTTCACATTGGATTGGGTTTTGCCATTTGATACGTTGATTTGTTGTTAAGTATATGTAAGGTAGACGATCACTTCAACGCGATCTTGCACCATTCATTGACAACATCCATCGTTCAAACCCACCGAGACCAAGACCCTTTTTCATTCCTGAGGACAATTCTTCAACAGCAACTGATTTTATTTGCGGCTGAATACCCAGCACGATGTTAGGAGCACAATCGATTCGAAGCAATGATTCCCCACCAAGATCTCCTCCACGCCCCATTCGAAATGGGTATGGTAGTGAACCAATCGTTTTACAAGGAAAACCACAACCACGAGCTTATTGGGCTAATTATCAGCACAACATGGAGAACATGAGACAAGACGTGGGGAGAAACGAAGGAGTTCACCAATAGCATAACGAAGAACCAAATCGCCAACTTAACAACGTAGTCAATCACCACCCCAACATCGCGAATATGAGGCAAAATGAAGAGAGATACGAGGATCTTAATCGTCAACACAACATCGAAAATGTAGCATTTAGGAACGAAGATTTATTTCAGAATAATGAGTATGCTAACAATCCTAGACGCGTACATGCTTGGTTGGGAAATCTAGACCATGGCTACGAGCAAGATAATTTTGAGAGAAGATATGAGCGCGAGAATAATTACGTAAGAAATGCATATGACAACCGCTACGAGAGAGTTAACGACCGAGTTAGGGAACCAAGGGGAGAACGAGCACCTAGACAGCGCAATTTGGAGCGACCAAAGGTTGTATCTTTTAGGTCAGCAATTGTGCTCGGACCAACCGCCTGGGAAGTTGAGATCAAACTACATCAACTTGATTTACTCCCGACTTTCCACGGAGGTGCCCATGAAGACCCTTTGGCATTTTTAAACTACTTTGTTGATGAAGTAGGTAGATTTGTGGTTCATGGCCTTAATCAAGAGGAGGTACAAATGATTTGTTTCCCCTATAGTATGAAAGACAAAGCGAAGTCGTGGTTGCCCTCCCTAGAGCCTGGTTCGTTGACTGACTGAGATATGATCAGCGAGAAATTCTTAAATCAATATTATTCGGCCTAAACTACGGGGCATCTTCGGAGGCAAATTGCTATCTTTGAACAGTTGGAGGGGGAGCTATTTCATGAATCATGGGAGAGTTACAAGACATTTTTGCAAGCTTGCCTCCACCATAACTATTCTCCGGAGATGACTAACCAATTTTTATTTGATGGATTGTTGGACCATGGAAAAAGGAAAGTCGAAATAGCAGCTGGAGGAGACTTTGGAGATTCGACGGCCACCGAGGCAAGACGAGTGTTGAGAAAGCAAAGCCAGAAATCTAGGCAAACCAACTCTCGGCCTCGGAAGTTAAAGATTAATCAGACTTCAAACCCCGACCCCAATATAGACGACGATAATTTAGTCAAAGCAAAATGTGGGGTAATATTTGACGAGACATTAGTAGCCTGGAAAGCCGAGCGAGTGAGCAAGGCCTCTTCCAAGAAGACTATCACAACCTGTTATCAATATGGATCCCCCAGCATTTAGCAGAAATATGTCCAAACAATGTTGAAAAGCAAGAAGACGTTAACGCGATCCAAAATTTTCAAAATCAAAGGAAGTATACCTCGCAATGTGAGAATTCTATCTTTAAATGGGGCCCCGAAAGCCCGAATTATATGCCATCCGATCCGCAATATCCACCACCACAACATGCTCAAGCACCATTAACACCACCCCAAACTAAGTTCAATACGCAAGGGCAGGTGCCTCTAATAAGTCAATCAACTGATCAGCTTTTGGTTTGGCAGCAGAATCAAGTGGCCGAAACTATTAAAAACCGAGATGGACTAGCGGATGTTCGAAATGATATCACTGATATGAAAAAGTCTATTCATGATAATACATCTGGTTTGAGGAAACTTGAAGTAGTAATTGGTCAATTGTCGGACCACCTAATCGGGCTTTCAAACGAGAAGGGTAAACTCCCAAGCCATGCAAGGCAAGCGTAGGCGGTTCATATCCTTAGAAGTGGGGAGAAGATCGACAACGGAGTAGTTAATCAAAATGAGGAAGTTGAAATTAAGAACAATACAACACCTCTCACTGAGAAGGATGTTCCTGACCCAGTTGATCAACTGCATAAATCATCTAATAGATATGTTCCTGGATCCATTCAAGGGACGAGTCCGAATGACGCACTTGGTAAAAATGATGCTCTTAAAACATCACCACCAAGGAAATCGACAACACCGATCAAGGATGCTATTCCTTTCCCAAGTCGTTTACGTCCACCTAAAGAAAACAAAAGATTTATGGAACTATACAACCTACTGAAGAACGTAAACATTAAATTACCACTTCTGGAAGTAATCAAGGCAATGCCCGCCTACGTAAAATTTTTCAAGGAACTTGCTTCAAGGGAGAGATGCTTGGAGACAAATCAATATGTAACATTGCCGAAGGAAGTGAGTGCAGTTTTCAAGAAGCTATTACCACCTAAGGAACTCGATCCTGGAAGTTTTTGCATTACTATCTCCTTGTCTAATGGGCAAACAGCAAAAGGAATGTTGGATCTTGGAGCGGGAATCAATCTAATGCCTTATTCACTTTATCGAGAATTTGATCTTGGGCCACTAAAGCCGACAACCATGCGATTGCATTTGGCCGACCACTCAATTAGGCTACCCTTGGGAATGGTTGAAGATGTTCTAGTATAGGTTGGAGAGCTAGTAATTCCGGTCGATTTTGTAATATTGGACGTGGGTGAAGTACCGATTTCAAGCACGGAGCATACCATTTTTTTGGGACGCCCATTTATGTCTACCACCCATACCTTGATTGATGTTCACAAAGGCAGGATGACAATGACCATTTTGGGCGAGTCAGTGACGTTTTCCCTTAAAGATATTCAAAACACTCCTATCCCTGCCGCGCGAGATGATTGCTCGTTCTTTGATCCTGTTGCATCATGCATTCATGAGCTAAAAGGAGCCGTAGTTTTTAACTACTTAGGCGACGAGGCTGATGCCAATTTTTTGAGAGAGGTGGAAGATACACTAGGAGTTAAATTTGGTGAGGAGTTTGATGATTTTGACGACGATGAGCATCTAAGTGGGGAGGATTTGATTGAATTGCTAGAAATTGACATAAAAGACATTATTGAGGAATTTAAAGATTCTAGTGATCAAGTGGTTGCTAAGAATAAAGCACCTAAAATAGATCCAAAAGCGGAGATGAAGCCACAACGAAATTGTTCGGAGTACTTTTTCCTCGACCCCAATAAAAATTTTGGCGGAGCAAAGTCCAAGGGAAATGAATACCGCGATGATTGGACGAGAAAGAAGTTTGATGACAGGAAGTTAAAGGTTGGCCAACTAGTGCTATATAATTCTGATCGTAAGTTTGATCCAACCAATTTTTGGTCTGCCTGGAGTTGACCGTTTTTAGTAAAAGATATGGATGAGTATGGAGTAGTCACTCTATACGATGAGCGTTGCAAATCGAACTTTCAAGTCCACAAGCTTCGAATTAAGCCTTATTACGATAACCATATGAAAAGTCACAATGGTAGCAAGAGAGAGTTCGTGGGCCCACCGCGAGCTAGAGTTTGATTTAGAAACTGCGTCAAGCAAGCGACCTGAAAAGTTGCGCTTCTTGGGAGGCAACCCAAGCATTTGTTGTTTTTCTTTATTTTCTTCCTTTGATTTTCTTTTATTTTATTTTTGTTATTTTCAAGAAAATTGCTATGATACATTTTTGCAAGGTTTTTATGTAGGAAAAGATGGAATATTCACCACTTTTGAAGACTTTACGGTTACTTACGGTTGCTCGTAACCATAAGGTGCTACCGTAAGAAGTTGACGCAGGCGTTAAACAGTTACAAAAATCATAGACTAATCAAGGCAGAGATAACGGTAAGTGTTATAGTAAGTTCTTACGGTTAGTCTTACCGTTAAGGTTACCGTAAGTGTCCCAGTTTTTGCAACATTTACGGGAATTAAATAAGGAATTCTTGGGATTTTATTTCTTATAAGGAAAGTTTGGTATTTGTTATATTTGGACGGTTTTTCAAGGACTCACATGTCTAGATTGCCTACCTTTTTAGAGTTCTAATTAAAATAGGTAAGTTTGGTCAATACCTTAAATTTAAATTTGGAGTGGAATTAGGATTCCTACCCTTGAGTTCCAAGACACCTATAAATAAATATCCTATAGGACTCCCAGATTCACAATTTCATTCAAACCTTCAGACCTTACTTTTTATAAGCCTTTAGATTTCAAGCTAGTCCACCAATGAAACGCCACCAGCAACAGAGCAGCGCCATGGAAGAGATACAAGCTGAGCTCGATGACGCTAGGAGGGAAATTCAGAATTTAAACAAAAGACTCGATGCATCTTTGTTGAATGAGGCCTCGATTGCTTTCGACATTCTCACTTTTGAATATTACTTGGGGACTGCGACAAAAAAGCTGGTCTAGGTGGAGGAAGAAAAGATTAATTTCCTCGGTGAACTTATCGATCTATATGAGCAAACCTTCAGGTTTGCTGCATTTTGGAAGCAAGAGCTTGGGGACGCCGACACTAAAAGCACCGAGCTGGGGAAGAGAATTTACGGACCTAGGGATTAAAACCTTCAAAATGAATGAACCTAGCGAACCGTGATTAGAGGTTTTCAATTTGGTCGAGTTATTAAGATGTTTACGTGCTAATTTATTTCGTGTCTTATGTTTTATTTTCGTTGTTTTATTTTTATATTTATTGTTGTGTTAATTTATCATCACGCGTTCGCATATTAATGAAATTTATTACTCAAGTTCGTGTGTTTTGATTTAATTATTTTCTGTCAAACAAGTTCGATTTTTCGCGAGTTTTGTAGTCCAGACATTACGGTTACACCTTACGGTAGAAGTAACCGTAAATATAACCGTTATCCACAACAGAGAGCATTACGGTAAGACTTAACGGTAACACCCTACTGTAAGGGGTGATCGTTAAGAAAGATACGGCCCGGCCCATTTTTCATACTTATAAGTCTACCGAAACCAATTTCTTCTGTTTTGTATAAACCGTAACCCTGCAGATGCACAACCCGTCTTCACCGTAGATGTTCGAAGCTGTAACCACCCCATCACCACAATTTATCAATTGATTCACCACATTGGCATAGTACTACCGGCAGACTGCGGTTGAATTCGACAGTGGGCAACAACAGCAGGCGAAGGAGAAGGGTTTCAACACTTCGGGTCCGAATTTGCTAGAATACGGGGTAAGTGTGGCTCAACTAAACTCAATTACTTGTTGGATTGGGAAATTGCAGGTTTAGGATAGGTTTTGGGACAAATTGGAGTTGATTTGGGTTGGTAATCGTCGGCGTAAGGTTCGCACACAAGGTGCTCGACAAATTGCCTTACGGTAGTAGTTACGGTTACAAGATACCATAAGGAGGTTACCGTAAGCCTCTCTGACGCGCAGTTTTTCAGAGAATTTTTCATCGCTTTCGGGCTGAATTTTTGGATGTGATGGCTTCCTCCTTGCACAATAAAAGAAAGAATGTGGCACAGTGTGTTGGAGCCCCTTTTAAGGTCTACGAGGATGAAGCGAACTTATATAGGTCGTTGATTGGCAGGAGCATTGTCCCGCCCATGATTATCGACATTAACTATTGGCTTGACCAGGCAGTTAACAACAACCCTTTTGCCGAGAAATTTGTGGGGTATATTAAAAACCTCGACTGCATCCACTGGGCAAGAATGCGATATCTGGCCTACGAGCAACTCATGCTAGAGTTTTATACTTCCTTCGAGATTTTGGGTGATTATACTATGTCATGCCATTTTGGAGGCCGAGAGTTCAAGTTTTCGAGCGACGAGATCAATTCTTACTTTGACATTGACGGTCGGATGACATTATGGGAGCGTGATATTCATTATTATGAGAGAGTTTTCTGGAATGAGATCACTGTGCCGGGTAGTGCGGCGATGACTCGATACGCCATTACGTATGTGGAGGACAATGCACTTTATGCTGCTTATTATTTTCTGGCCCGCTGCATTATCGGCAAGGAGGAGCCGACGATAGTTAATAAGGATTAGCTGTACACTCTTTGGTGCATGGTAAAAGGTAAAAGAGTCATTTTTCATTAGGTTTTTAGGTCTTTTTCTTGTTTATTATATTTTTGGCTTCAAGTGTAATAAGTGTGAGGTGTTTGTGCTATTTTTGGGTTTTTAAGTTTGAATTCTTGTTTTGTAGGTGGCTAAAAGGGATTATATTCACTCGGTGGATGTCTCAGTTGTCGTAATACAAGCATAACTCCAGAACCACTTGTGCCATTTGCCTCAACTTTATACCATTAGAAATCTGAGAGAATTTTCTAAAACTTTTGTGTTTACAACAATTCCAAATTCCGAGTCTAAGAATGGTAAAAGTCAGCTTTAAGTGGAGACAGTTCGTCGTCGCCTCGTTTGTGGCAGGTTTTGGTGCGGAGCCCATAACTCTCAGAGTAAAATTCCAAATGACACAATTCAAAAGCCATATGATAGCCAAGGTAAAGGGGATACATTTCATATGAAGACATCATCGGCTAATTCTGATGTTTTGGCAGTCGATCGACTGGGTTTCAGTCCATCGACTGCCTGGCAGAGAGTTGCGTTGCTCTCTGAAGGGCAGTCGATCGACTGCTTTGTCAGTCGATCGACTGAGACGCTGGGAGCTTGGCCATTTTGAGCATTTTTGGACGTTTTTGACCCTACAAACAATTATATAAAGCCTACACCTTGCACCTTTGGAAAAAGAACTCCTCTCCCAACCCTAACTTGGGTTTGGGATCAAATTACTCTCAAGCTCTTGATAATTTTCTGTTTTCTTAGGATTTAGATTCAACTTCAAGCTTTGATGTAATTTCTTTTCCTAGTTTTAGATTTACTTTCATGCTTGGCCTCGGGTTTGTAAGCTTAAGAAGAATCCAAATACTCCTTTGGATTGTTACTTTTGATGCAATTTCATTCAAGCTTTGTTTCATTTCTTAATTCAAGTAAGTTTCCCTTCAATTTCATGTTTTATGATTTAATTCCATGCTTTGTTCTTCATTTCCATGCTTGTTCTTCATGTTATGCTTTTTCTCWTARMTACTTGATTTCATGATGAAACATGTGAATTGACTATGGATTCTAGTTGAGTGACACACCTAGGCTATAGATCGGGTCCTTGATCATCATGATTTTGAGTTTTTCCTATGCTTTATTTTGATTTTTATTTTTATGCTTTGTCTTCAACCCTGGATCTAGGCTTTGTTTCCTGTTATTATTCTTAAAGTTTTGAATTTTCTCGTCAACTTTCCTTTCTCTTTACATCCATGCTTTCAATTTTTGTTAATTTGCATTATTTAGAATTTTATGCATAGTTGTACCTTGTGCTTGCATGCTTGTACTTGGTAAAACAATGCTTGTTTTTACTTGTTTTCATTAATTGCTTGCATTTTCATGTTAAGGCATCCGACGAGGCATCCTACCAACATGCAATTTCAATTCCTAGTCTAGTTTTGATATTTTAATTATTTTATTTTTATTTTTCCTTTATCTTTCAAGCTTGAAACACATTGATTCTCTCAATCGAATCGATTTCCGAAAACTCGTTGATTTATTTCAACACCACGAAAACTCTACAAACAGAAGCCAGCGAGGCGAATAGAGACTTATTGATTACGCTGACAGACGATTTTGCTAGATTCCGGGTGGATGCGGCGAATCATTGGGCACCGGTACCGCCTGCGGATTCTATGGATTTTGCACCGTATCATGGTCCTCCTGATCATATGCCTCCTGGCGTTTGATTGTTGAACTATTTATTTTCTATTTCTGTTTTTCTATGTGTTTAATTTTGAATATTTTTATTATTTTTCATTTTCATTTTTAGTTTTGTTTTTCTTAGATTTTAGTCGAGCGATTCAAATCACAACAATCGAGATGATTATTTGGTATCACGATTCAACATGGAGCGACTCGACCGGTTCGGTTATTCAGGGACGTTTTTCTTACCTATCTTATCTTTACTTGTTTTTACTGGCAAAGCGGAGTTTGCCGAATTTTACTAAGGGGGGGATGGGTCGAGCGAATTGTTATTCTACTTTATGCTTTGTTGAATTCGTGTTTTGTGATGTAATGCTTAAACGTGATTGATCACTATTTCTGCGCTAATTGTGTTTGTTTGGCTTGCCTATCAAAGTTATCTAAGTTTGATTTGAGTCTTTTGTCTTTGAGCGTGTATAAGTGCATAAATTTTTAAAATTATCATTTATATATTGTAAAATGGTACTTGGACGCAATCGATTTCAAAAAACCTAAAAAACAGCGTCAATTCAAAAGTTTTTCATGCAAAAAGCCTGTGAGTAGCCTGAGTGATTATCATCATTGCATGTGCTTGAATAAGTTTCAGTTTTGATATCTCTTTGAAACCGCTGTGTGTAGTTGTTTTTGAAAATGAGGTTAAGGCACAGAAAAAACCCTATTCCGACCATATCCATATATTTTAGCCACTATAAATTTCGAATGAGCCAATCATAGCCAAATAACCCATGCCTATAGCCATGAGAGTTTTTGAGACCCTACAAACCCATTAAAAGCGTGGGGTAGGAGTTCGTTATTTTTTTTGGTTATTAGAGTTTTGGAACTTTTATTAGGAATTTATGATTTATGAATTTTTGTAATTTAGGACCACCATCCAAAAAAAATAGTAAAAAAAAAGAAAGAAAAAGATCCCAAAAGAATAGAAAAGGGACAAAATAAAAAGAAAGATGGTGAGTCTTGGTGAATTTTGTTAGTCATTGCCTACGCGCTTTATAAGGCTTGTGTTTATTATTGATTTTTTTTTTTATTATGAAGCCTAATGTTTAAAAGCAAGAGTTGTATAATTGTAAGAAGCACATTATAAGCTTCAATTTCATTTAAGTGGTTCACGCGACAAGTCGGTTTTAGAGTATCGAGTTGAGAAATAGCCTAAGTATAAAGGCTACGTTATGAGTGTTTAGTGAGGTTTTATTTTTGAACGAGGTGAAGCACTTTGCTTCGTGATTAGAATAGGTTGAGTGAGTGATTTAGCCACACGACTTAAATATTCCATACCCGTCCAAAGAGCCTTACATTGCAACCCGTAAAGACCTTTACCGATTCTTAGTTTTGACATCACACTTAGTTTGCGATTGAGAAGAGATTGATTTTTGGTGCTTGTTTATTGTGCTTGTATTTGTATGAATTGAGCGTATACACGTCCTATGCAGCAATGCTCGAATGCTTTGAGTGAACACCGATATATTGATTAACATGCTTTTGTGGTTATTTTTAGTAGCGTTTTAGTATCTTTTTATCAGTGTTTTTGGTATAAGTTGGACCGTTCGAGCTTAATTTCGTACATTTAGATGTCCAACTTATTTTACCGTGTTTTGATCTAATTGATGCAAAATAAGTGATTATTTGATGTTTATCACTTTACAGCTAAGTACCCGGGATTGTTCAGCGCCTTAGAGATAAAGTACAATGATCGAGAGGTGAAGATCGAATTTTCCGGCGAAAAATAG
>BMAC01000287.1:982488-1009194 GCA_014905375.1 Phtheirospermum japonicum | reverse complement strand
GAGGCGTTCTCGGCAGGCATGGTCGGCAGCGCGTGCAGTCGATCGACTGGCTCGGCAGTCGATCGACTGCTCTCGGCAGGACGGGCGTGGATGGCCCACTCTCTGGAGTTCAGTCGAGCCGGCCGCCTCGGCAGTCTCGGCAGGCGTGGCGCGCAGGACCTCGGCAGGCGTGGGCGCTGGCTCTCGGCAGTTGCGCGCGGGCTTGCGGGCGGGACTCGGCAGCTACGCGCGGGACTAGGCGGGCATGGCCGGCAGCGCTCGGATAGCGGCCGAGCTAGCTGTGCGCAGGACTCGCCTTGGCTCGAGCCAAATCGAGCCAAGGGCCAATTTTCACCTTCTTTTTGCCTTCTTGTCAAAACCTAACACAAATAAAACCCCATCCACAAATTAGTTGAACTCATTTAACCATTTTAAGTATAAAATCAACAAGAAACACGAAAAGAACAACAAAACGAGAAAACAAGTGAAAACCTAACAAAACTCGACTAAAAAAACTACTAAAATTAACATAAAATCCTAATTAAAAACACTAGACAAACACCACAATTACATGCAAAACAGTCGGCCTGGCGTCGACTGACGCGGATCATGGCTCGCGTCGACGGAGCGTCAGTCGACGCGATAGACAATCCGTCTCAATTTCTCGATCTTTTGCTACTCGTTTCACCGGAACACTCGTTCTCCATTTCTTGAACATGAAATTCATCTAATTACGCGCTGAACTCTTCCGGTTACTTAGATGTAAAGTGAAAAACCACAAATAATCACTTATTTGCATCAATCTAGGTCAAAAAGCGGTAAAATAAGCTGAGAGTACAATTATACGAATTAGAGCTTAAACTACCCAACTTATACCAAAAACAATAAGAAAAACAAGCTAAAATACTACTAAAAATAAGGACAAATATGTGCTAATCAACTACCCCACGCTTAATTGGTTTGTTCGTCCTCGAACGAACGATAGATTCAAAGTACAGCAAGAAATGAAAATCAGTCCATGCAATGAATCGTGCGATACTACTTAAATAATTTTGAAAATATAGGTACATGCAATGCAACTTCAAACACTCCACCCTTATTACATTGTCGCTTCAAATCAAATTCATGCATCCTCACAAAAGGGAAATATATAGGGTGTACGCTCAAGAGCACTCGAGCATTGCTGCATAGGACGTGTATACGCTCAAATCATATAAACACAAGCATAATAAACGAGCACCGAAAATCAATCTCTTCTTAATCGCATATTAAGTGTGTTATCGAACAAAGAATCAGAAAAGGTCTTTTCGGGTTGTAATGTAAGGCTCCTTGGACGGGTATGGAATATATAAGTCGTGTGTCTAAATCGCTCACTCAACCTAATCTAATCAAGAAGCAAATTTCTTCACCTCGCTCAAAAATAAAAACCTCACTAAACACTCATAACGTAGCCTTTAAATATAGGCTATTTCTCAACTCGAAACTCGTAAACCGACTTGTTGCTCAAACCACTTAAATACAATTGAAGCTTATACTATGCTTCTATGCAACTCATGCCTTTTAAACATTAGGCTTCATAAAATAAACAATAAAACTCAAGCCCTTATAATCGTAGGCAATGACTCAACACGATTCACCATCCTTCTTATTCTTTCCCCCTTTTTTTTCTCGTCTTTTTATCCCCTTTTACTCTTTTTATGGGGTCTTTTTTTATTTATTTTTTGTAATTGAAAGATGGTGATCATTTATTACAAAATTTCGTAAATTCCTAATAAAAAATCTAAAACGCTAAATAACCAATAAAAATAACGAACTCCTACCCCACGCTTTTAATGGGTTGTACGACTCAAAAACACTCATGGCTATAGGCATGGATTATTTGGCTATGAATGGCTCATTCGGTATTTATAGTGGCTAAAATATATGGATATGGCCGGAATAGGGTTTTATTTGTGCCTTAACGTCATGTTCAAAGTCAACTACATACAGCGGTTTCAAAGAGATCTCAAATCAAAACTCGTTCAAGTACATGCAATGATGATAAACACTCAGGCTACTCACAGGCTTTTTGCATGAAAAAATTTTGAATTGACGCTACTTTTAAGATTTTGCGAAAACAATTGCGTACAAGTACCATTTTACAATATATAAATAATAAATATTGAAATATATATGCACTTATGCACGCTCAAAAGACTAGAACCTTAAATTATAGTTAGCTAACTTTGACAGGCAAGCCATACAAACACAATACAGCGCAGAAATAGTGATCAATCACGTAAAATTTAAAAATTGCACACGATTTTGAATCACATAACACGACCATCTCCCCCCTTTAAAGCTTGGCAATCCCCTGATAGCCATATAAAAAGAGAAAACAATCGAAAGAGGATAGGAGTAAGAAAAACGTCCCTGAGATTTCATGGTCGAATTTTCCCAATTGTAGTCGTGCAATTCTCATCGTCTAGAACCTCGCGATTAGATTTGTCCTTAGCAAAAATAAAAATAAACATAAAAATAACAAAAAACGTTATCATCAATAATAAAACTTATTAAATTGTCGCTACAGCTGATCAGCTCGTCGGAGGTTGGGCAAAAACGGCCGACCACCTCTCGCACAGAACGCGTCGACGCTGCGTCGACGCCGCGTCAGTCGACGCAACTGCAGGCAAAGCATCGGCACCGTGTCGACGTTGCGTCGGTCGTCGCGACTGAAAGTTTGGCGATAGGAATCACCGTATGTTCCAGTGATGTACCTCTCCGTTAAATGAATTTTATCCACGGATAACTGCACAATCTTAAAAAAAAATTCAAAACGTCCATAGTGCAAGAACACGGAAAAAGAAAGGTGCACGAAAAGTAAAATTTTATTAATTGCTGAAACAAACACGTAGACAACCGAATTAAGAATTGAAATAAAATAAACAGGATAAGATGGAAGGACAATTCCAGGACTCAATAATGAAAACCAAATAGATAGATAAGGGCAAGTCCTCAAATATCTAAGGGGATTTAAAACCCAATTTCTCTAACGCGACGATCTTCTTGCTAGCTTCATCCAAGAACTGCTCCCAAAATCCTAAATTCCATTCGTTAGCCGCGTTTCTCACATTAAAATCCTTAATTTGGGCCTCCAACTCCTCAATTCGCCGCAAAAGCGCGAATTTCTCTTCTTCGTTGTAGTGTTTCTGCTGAATTAAGGTGAACCCATCGCGGACCAAGTCATTGATTTCGGCTCTTTCTTCTTAAGGAGCTTGTCCTTAGTATCGATCTCGCTTGCAAACTGGAGCTCTCCCCACAACATCTCATTGTTTTGCTTGGTTAGCTTTGTAATTGTCTCATTGGCCAAGAGAAGTACATCATGGAGCTCGTACATGGTCATGTCGCGTTTCTCAAAAGACTCGTTTCTTGCCTTGAGATCATGTTGAATTCCCATTAATTCTCTAATGGTGGTCCTAAGTTGAAGGTTCTTATCCCTCAATCCCTCGATGATCTCCTCCGCCCTACTCAATTCGCCCTTTAAAGTGTCGATTTGGAGGGTGTGGTTGACCTCGTCCAATTCATAGTCGCCAACCAAGTCGTGCGCCTGCTCAACCTCATCATGCAGCTGGTTCATCTTTACTTCGTGCTCCTCTCTCAAAATCCACCTATTCTCGTGGTTTTTGGTGTTTTTAGAAATTGGCCTCATGGTATGGAGAGGTGTGAAGAGAAAATATATATCGTGTATGGAGGTGTAGAGCACAAGAGAATAATGAAATAAAGGGTGAAGAGGTTTGATTTATATAGGGATCAAGAGAACTTAAAATTAGGAATCCTAGATCTACCCAAATTACAAATAAGGTAAAAGATATTAAGTTTCATAATCTAATTAGAACTCTTTTAAGACAAAAGATCTTGAACCCAAAATTAGACAAATTTCGTGCAAAATATTCCCAAAAATTCGCTTACCTATAGGGAATAAAACTCCCAAAAATCGCAGCCAAAACATACGAAAATAAAAATTTGTGCGTACAGGTGGCGTCGACGCCGCGTCAGTCGACGCGTCTGGAAGCTGCGTCGACGCCGTGTCAGTCGACGCGACTGCAAGCTTGCCGCCATGTGAATCCTTCATCCTCCAAATGATGAATTAATCTCTCCCTGACCTAAATCTTGTTTAAACACTTAAAAAGAAAAATACTAAGTATAGAAAAGAAAAAGAAATAACTAAAATAAAAGAAAGAAAACAAAATAAAGAAAATACAGTCGCTTGGGGTTGCCTCCCAAGAAGCGCATCTTTTAACGTCGTTTGCTCGACGTAATTTTTATCATGATCAAATTGCAATCAGGGACGGGTCCACCATCGCCCACACCTCGCGACCTTGCCCTATTGTCTCTCCGTCGCGGTACAACTTAACACGATGCCCATTCACTTGAAATGTTGTGTCTCGTTTTTTGTCGTAAAGGGTTACTGCTCCAAACTCGTTGATCTCTTTTATCATGAATGGTCCACTCCATTTTGATTTCAGCTTCCCTGGAAAAAGTTTAAGTCTTGAGTTAAACACTAGAGCTAACTTACCTACCTCCAATTGTTTGTTGGCGAGTTTTCGATCATGGTAGACTTTGGTCATCTTCTTTTGCCTCCATGCAGCATCATAGGACTCATTCCTTATTTCCTCAAGTTCAGTTAGTTCCAGCTTCCTGTACTCGCCTGCCTCATCATAATTCATGTTCAGTTTTCGAATTGCCCATCTAGCGCGATGTTCTAGCTCAACGGGCAAATGGCAAGCTTTCCCATAGACTAGTCGGAAAGGGCTCATTCCAAGCACCGTCTTGTAGGCTGTTCGGTATGCCCACAGTGCGTCGACAAGTTTGACTGCCCAGCCCTTTCAACTCGGCACGACTATTTTCTCGAGGATGGCCTTAAGTTGACGGTTACTCGTCTTGACTTGACCAGACGTTTGAGGATGGTAAGGCGTAGCTACCTTGTGTCGGACCCCATACTTTTTCATCAGTTTTGCAAACGCCTTGTTACAAAAATGGCTTCCTCCATCACTTATTATCGATTTCGGCACCCCGAACCTACTGAAAATATTTTCTTGGAGGAATTTGAGGACAACTTCTGCGTTAGCTCTCCGAGTAGAGATCGCTTCCACCCATTTTGATACGTAGTCGACACCAACAAGGATGTACTCGAAATCTCCACTTTTAGGGAAGGGCCCCATAAAGTCTATCCCCCACACATCGAAAATCTCTACCACTTGGTTAGGTACCTGTGGCATTTCATCTTGCTTCCCTATGTTTCCGGTTCATTGGCAGTTGTCACAAGTTTTGCAATATTCATACGCATCAGCAAATAAGCTCGGCCAATAAAATCGAGCTTGTAATACTTTAAATGCCGTCTTTTGAGCTCCAAAATGTCCTCCATGGTCATGGCAGAATTGAAGAATGCTCTCCATTTCGTTGTTCGGAATGCATCTCCTATTTAGACCATCCTTGCAGCGTTTGAGAACATCGGGATCATCCCAAAAGTAGTCCCTGCATTTACTCAAAAATCTCTGCCGTTCTTGGTAGGATAAATGGTTAGGCACTATTTTGCAAACAAGATAATTCACAATATTGGCATACCAAGGAGTAATTAATTGCTCAACATTAAAAACATTCCCATAAGGAAAAAGATCATTAATCATAAATTTCTCACCCTCATTCTCCTCAATTATCATTCTAGACAAATGATCCGCTACAACATTTTCACAACCTTGTCTATCTTTTATTTCTACATCAAACTCTTGCAGCAACAAAATCCACCTAATAAGGCGTGGCTTACTTTGTGGTTTGGAAAACAAATGGCGTAATGCAGCATGATCCGTGTGTACAATTACCTTAGCTCCAACTATATATGATCTAAATTTTTCAAGCGAAAATACGACTGCCAGTAATTCTTTTTCGGTTGTGGTATAATTACATTGAGCATCGTTTAGCATATAACTAGCATAATAAATCACCCTAAGCAATTTTTCCACACGTTGTCCCAGAACAGACCCCACCGCCTCATTAGAGGCATCGCACATAATTTCAAAGGGTAGGGTCCAGTTGGGAGCAACAACCACAGGAGCAGACGTAAGACTCTCTTTCAATTCATTAAACGCATTCAAACATTCTTCATTAAAAATGAAAGGAGTATCTAAGGTCAATAGTTTGCAAAGTGGACGACTTATTTTTGAAAAGTTTTTCATAAAACGTCTATAGAAACCTGCATGACCTAGAAAGCTCCTGATTCCTTTAACATCTCGAGGAGGAGGAAGGGTTTCAATTACATCAACTTTCGCCTTGTCAACCTCCAACCCCTTTTTAGAGACAACATGGCCTAAAACAGTGCCACTTTTTACCATAAAATGGGATTTCTCCCAACTCAAAGTTAAGTTTTTTCAATGCATCGTTCCAAAACTCTCGACAAATTAGACAAACAGTTCTCAAAAGATGACCCATAAATCGAGAAATCATCCATAAATACCTCAAGAAAGTTATCTATGAAATCACTAAAGATTGAGAGCATGCACCTTTGAAAAGTTGCAGGAGCATTGAACAGACCAAACGGCATCCTCCGGAATGCAAATGTGCCAAAGGAGCACGTGAAAGTAGTCTTGTTTTGGTCTTAAGGGGCTATTGCCACTTGATAGTAACCAAAAAGGCCATCCAAGAAACAGTAAAACTCGTGTCCAGCCAGTTTGTCCAGAAGCTGGTCAATAAACGGCAATGGGAAGTGGTCCTTCCTTGTTGCAGCGTTCAGCTTCCTATAATCAATGCACATTCGCCATCCCGTGGTCAGTCTGGTTGGGACGATTTCGCCTTTCTCATTTTCAATTATGGTGATGCCGCCCTTTTTGGGTACTACATGAATCGGGCTCACCCATTTACTATCAGAGACTGCATAAATGATTCCTTCCTCTTTTAATTTTAAAATCTCCTTCTTGACCACTTCATACAATGTTGGCATCAATCTACGCTGGCTGTCTCGAACTGGTCTTGCGTCGGGTTCTAGCTCAATTCTGTGCATGGGCTTATCCCTTTGATGTCGCTGATGCTCCATCCTATAGCTTCTTTATACGTGCTCAGTACTACAGTCAGTTCTTTTTCCTCATGCTCCATCAGTACTGAGTAAATTATGATGGGTTTTGTTTCATTGGGCTTGAGAAAAACGTACTTCAAGTGATTCGGTAATGGTTTTAGCTCTACCTTCGGCCCAAGCGCAGGTCCATTAGCTACTTCACATAGCTCTTCATCAAATTCTTCAAACCCTTCATAACCTTCGGTGATCTCGTTGAAGTCTATATCGAACATCTCTGCCACCCGGCTAAAAAAATCGGAGTCGTCCTCGACGCTCGACTCATCTAGCACAGTTATCCCTTTGAGTTCATGTATACAAGATTCAATCGGGTCAACGAAAGAGAAGTCCTCCTGCATCATCGGTGAGGGGGTGTTGTTGATGTCTTTAATCGAGAACGTGACTGTCTCCCCTAGAACAGATAAGGTCATTCTTCCTTTGTGCACATCGATCAGTGTATGGGAGGTGGACATGAACGGTCGGCCAAGCAAGATCGTATGTTCTGTGCCCTCCTTCGGAACTTCACCGACATCAAGTATAACGAAGTCAACCGGAATTACCAATTCACCAACTTGGACCAAAACGTCTTCAACTATGCTAAGTGGTTGTCTGATGGAATGGTCCGCCAACTGTAGTCGCATTGTTGTTGGCCGTATTGTTCCAAGGTCAAATTCCTTGTAAAGTGAGTATGGCATTAAATTGATTTCGGCGCCAAGATTGAGCATTCCACGTGTTGTTTGCCTGTTGGTTAAGGTAATGGTAATGCAAAAGCTCCCAGGGTCTCTCTCTTTCTTTAGTAGTGGACCCTTACATATGGCGCTGACCTCCCTGGTCAATTCGACTCGTTGTGCTGTTTCCCCACGCCGCTCCCTTGCAGCTAGTTCCTTGAAGAATTTCACGTAAGCGGGCATCGTCTTTATTACGTCCAATAGAGGAAGATTAACATTGACGTTCTTTAGCAGGTTGTAAAGCTCCATGAACTTTTTGTTCTCCTTTGCTGGGCGCAGACGACTCGGAAAAGGAACTTTGTCCCTTATAGGTGATGCCACAAGTTTTGGCTGCAGATTTGGAGTCTTGATGGAATCGTCATTTGATGCTGGAGTGGGGGCCTGAGTTGGAAACTTTCCTTTAAGCGACCCAGGAATATACGGATTCGGTGACTTATGCATGTGATCAACCGGTTTGGGGTCATCTTTCGTGGGCAGCCTCTCATTTGGGATATTTGTGTCCTCATCATTCTCCTCTTCGATTCCGTTGTCTATTACCTTCCCACTACATAACGTATGGATCGCGGAAGCTTGCTCGGGTTGGCTAGGAAACTTCCATTTTTCATTTTCGTATTTGGCCATAAATGTCGCCATTTGGCCCATCATTTTCTCTAAGTTCTTCATGCTATTAGAAAGGTCGTTCAAGACCTCTCCTTGCTTAGACAAATCCTCCCCTTGCTTACTAACTTGTGTGGTCAAGTTTGCCAGTCCGTCCCTGTTTCTCAATGTTTCAGAGACTTGATTTTGCTGCCACATGAGCAATTGATCGGCTGGTTGTGTTGGGGCAGGAGATGGCACAGATGTCGGAAGCTTGTTCGGCGGTTGGTCATTTGGAGTGAGAGTGCTGTGCGGATTTCCAGGGCCCCATTTAAGATAAGGTGAATTTCGCTGTGCGTTAAATTTGGTTGACGGTCTATGCTCATAATTTGGGATGTCTTGGCGGCGCATTTGTTCCTTGATGGCATATGCTTCAGCTTCACTTTCATCGTAGCACACCATCTTACATGTGTCCACCAAGTGCCCTTGTTCTCCACAACGATTGCATATTTTGATGGCCTTGTTGCTTGGTACCTCGGTCGCCTCATTAACTCATATCTTCCGCGGTCGAGAGCTTGTTTGCCTCGACTTCTCGCTCATCTTTTCAAATAATCGGTTGACCTCAGTCGCTGTCAAATACCGAAAATCTCCTCCGGCCGCTACTTCGACGTTATTTTTATAAGAGTCCAAAAGGCCTTTGTAAAATAGCTGATTCACCATGCCCGGAGAGTTGTGATGATGTGAGCAAGCCTGCAATAAAGATTTGAAATGTTCCCATGCCTCGTGAAGTAACTCCCCGTCTTGTTGGACAAAGTTGGCTATTTGTCTCCTAATGTGTCCGGTCGTCTGTGCTGAGTAATATTGATTAATGAATTTATCGCTCACCATGGGCCAGTCGATCAGAGATCTCGGTTCTAGCAAAAGTAGCCAAGATTTGGCCTTGTCCTTCATGCAGCTAAAAAAACACACCATTTGAAGGTCTTCGTGATGCAGTCCCAGAGATGGAATCCTATTGACCTCGGCGTAAAACTCCTTTAAAAAGGTCAGCGGATCTTCGTTAGCGAGGCCATAAAATGTCGGGAGGTTGTTTATGATATGAGGTTTAAGCTCGAAATCTCTTGTAGTTCTTCCCAACACGATGGCAGAACTGTAGGGACCCACTTGAGGAGTCGTAAACTCTCTTTGGTTTGGTTCGCATGCCTCCCGTTGGTATCTTTCTTGGTTATTTGGTCTTGCGTAGTTCCTATCGTACTCGTTCCTCTCATTGTAGTTGTCATTCGCAAGCCATTCATGTACCCTCTCGTCTCCACGGTAAGATCTTTCGGAATAGTCGTCTTGGAGTTGGTGGTGACGATTTCTACTCCCTCCTCCTCGTCCTTCATTCTGGTCTATCATGTTACGTTGAATGTTGTCCCAGTACTCTTGAGGTTTTACTTGTCCGTCGGGACGAATTGATCCACCCCCGGACCCGTTTCTTGGTTGTATAGGTGGGTTCCTCGGTGATTGATCGTCCTCGTTGTCGTGGGCATAGTGGTCCAATCGCAACATCGTTTCGGGAATTGGATCACAAATAAAATCAGTCGTGGCATACGATTCACTTATGGATGGGTGCGGTGGTCTCACTAGGTTCGGACGATGAACGTTGTCGATGAATGGTGTAAGTTCAAGTCGAAGCGATCTGCGACCTTGCATGAACTTAACAGCAAATTAAACGCATCAACTAGAGAAAGTGTTTATACAAATAAACGGCTAAAAGAAATAACATAAAAAAGAAATGAACAAACATGTTTTTGAAACCTTTGCTATGTTCCCCGGCAACGGGGCCAAAATTTTGATTCAAGCTTTTGTGTCACCTACTTGTAAATATTTGTCAGAAATTCAATAGCTTGCCCGCAAGAGAACGGGATCGCGTGTAGGGTGGCAAAGTTAACTCGAGTCGTTTCTCGAAGAACATGCAATCGGGATCATAAACAATTTGTTCAAATCTCAAATATCACAAATACAAAGGGGGGGGGGGGGGGGGGGGGGTTGATTGCTTTTGTTATCTAAAAACGCATGACAATAATTGAAGCTAAGTATTTGAACTCAACAACTGGAACTTATAAACTGGAGAAATTAATCTAAGAACTCAAGCAATATTAACTAGCGTAAAAGTGAAGCAATTATATAGAATGAGATGTAAACGAAATGAATTATCTAAACAAGAATAATAACCAAACATTAATTCAACCAAAGATTACGAGTTTAATACCAAAAGTATCTAGGGTTCCAAGCATTAAATAATTCAAGAACAATTATTGAAAAGCAGCTACTTAATCGCATAAATTAAACTATGAAAGCGAATAAAAGGTTTAGGGTACTTATTAAACTAGAAGGCATAGTAAATCCTCCAACTAATCCGGAGAGAGTGCGTAGACTTCGCCTGAAAATCGAGTCTCGAACTGACAGTTGGAACTTGGGGCTTTGCGATCCTCGAACCTTCGTTCTTGATCTATTGTTGTTGTATGGAATGTGGATGGTGCTGTTCTTGAATCCAAAGGATCGAATATTCAGAGTACGGGGAAGTGGTATATCCTTTTGGGACGAACTTAGAAGGGTTTATATAGTTTTCCCCTTAACTTGGAGCATAAGAAACCCTAAAATCCCGATTCTGGGCCGCCACGTCGACGGTGCATCGACGGCGTGTCGACTGACGCGTGCCAGTCTCGGCGTTGCCGCTGCCTGGGTGTGCGCGTCGGCTGGGCAGGTGCATCGTCTGACGCATCTTCAATCGACGCTTCAGAGAGTTGCGTCGACCATTGCATCAACTGACGCGTCTTTAATCGACGCTTCAGAGAGTTGCATCGGCAGGGCGTCGGCCTGGCATCGACTGACGCGGATCATGGCTCGCGTCGACGGAGCGTCGACGGTCGCGTCAGACAGTCCGTCTCAATTTCTCGATCTTTTGCTACTCATTTCACCGGAAAACTCGTTCTTCATTTCTTGAACATCAAATTCATCTAATTACACGCTGAACTCTTCCGGTTACTTAGATGTAAAGTGAAAAACCACAAATAATCACTTATTTACATCAATCTAGGTCAAAAAGTGGTAAAATAAGCTAAGAGTACAATTATACGAATTAGAGCTTAAACTACCCAACTTATACCAAAAACAATAAGAAACACAAGCTAAAATACTACTAAAAATAAGGGCAAATATGTGTTAATCATATTTCGCAAAATATTTACTTGTAGTATAGTGGTGAGTATTCCCGCCTGTCACGCGGGTGACCCGGGTTCGATCCCCGGCAACAACGCCAAAATCTTGATTCAAGCTTTTGTGTCACCTACTTGTAAATATTTGTCAGAAATTCAATAGCTTGCCCGCAAGAGAACGGGGTCGCGTGTAGGGTGGCAAAGTCAACTCGAGTCGTTTCTCGTGGAACATGCAATCGGGATCGTAAACAATTTGTTCAAATCTCAAATATCACAAATACAAAAGGGGGGGGGGGGGGGGGGGGGGTTGATTGCTTTTGTTATCTAAAAACGCATGACAATAATTGAAGCTAAGTATTTGAACTCAACAACTGGAACTTATAAACTGGAGAAATTAATCTAAGAACTCAAGCAATATTAACTAGCGTAAAAGTGAAGCAATTATATAGAATGAGATGTAAACGAAATGAATTATCTAAACAAGAATAATAACCAAACATTAATTCAACCAAAGATTACGAGTTTAATACCAAAAGTATCTAGGGTTCCAAGCATTAAATAATTCAAGAACAATTATTAAAAAGCAGCTACTTAATCGCATAAATTAAACTACGAAAGCGAATAAAAGGTTTAGAGTACTTATTAAACTAGAAAGCATAGTAAATCCTCCAGCTAATCCGGAGAGAGTGCGTAGACTTCGCCCAAAAATCGAGTCTCGAACTGACAGTTGGAACTTGGGGCTTTGCGATCCTCGAACCTTCGATCTTGATCTATTGTTGTTGTATGGAATGTGATGGTGCTGTTCTTGAATCCAAAGAACTGAATATTCAGAGTACGGGGGAGTGGTATATCCTTTTGGGACGGACTTAGAAGGGTTTATATAGTTTTCCCCTTAACTTGGAGCATAAGAAACCCTAAAATCTCGATTCTGGGCTGCCGCATTGATGGTGCGTCGACGGCGCATCGACTGACACGTGCCAGTGCTCGGCATTGCCGCTGCCTGGGTGTGTGCGTCGACTGACGCATCTTCATTCGACGCTTCAGAGAGTTGCGTCGACCATTGCGTCGACTGACGCGTCTTCAATCACCGCTTCAGAGAGTTGCGTCGGCAGGGCGTCAGCCTGGCGTCGACTGACGCGGGTCATGGCTCGCGTTGACGGAGCGTCGACGGTCGCGTCAGTCGACGCGACAGACAGTCCGTCTCAATTTCTCAATCTTTTGCTACTTGTTTCACCAGAAAACTCGTTCTCCATTTCTTGAAAATCAAATTCATCTAATTACGCGCTGAACTCTTCCTGTTACTTAGCTGTAAAGTGAAAAACCACAAATAATCACTTATTTGCATCAATCTAGGTCAAAAAGCGGTAAAATAAGCTGAGAGTACAATTATACGAATTAGAGCTTAAACTACCCAACTTATACCAAAAACAATAAGAAAAACAAGCTAAAATACTACTAAGAATAAGGACAAATATGTGTTAATCACCTCGCAAACTGGAATGTTTTTAGTGTTGAGCTTAGGTAGTCCGATCACAACATCCTTTTTGACCAAACTTTCCATCATCTTGAAACTGACATGCCCAAGTTTTCGATGCCACACCTCAGCATCACTTAGTTGAGACAATTTGCAAAAGGCATCACTGTTGATTTGATAACAGTTATCTGAAGTCCTCTGACCAATGAGGATGCACGGACCATTCTCCTCATAAACTTCACACTTCTCACGGTTGAATTTAACACTAAAGCCACCGTCGCAAAGTTGACTTATGCTTATTAAGTTAGCAGTAAGTCCTACCAACAACACATTCTTCAAAGTTACGACGCTGGGAACGCGGAGAGTTCCTTGGCCAATGATTTGTCCATTTGCGCCTCCACCATACTTTACCTTTCCACCTCAAAATTTGACTATGTTGGAAAGTAGTTCTTCTGAGCCTGTCATATGCTTGGAGCATCCACTATCAAAATACCAGGCTCCAGGGACATGAGATTTCAGGGAGGTATGGATCATATTGCACTTGACACTATTTTTCTTGACCCACACTTGTTTGAAACTGGTTTTGGTATTGATGTTGGTAAGACGGGAACCAACATGGGATTCAGCAGTCAACTTCGACCTTTTAAAATAAGATTGCTTGCCAATAAGCTTCCAGCAGTATGGTCGTATGTGACCTAGTTCACCACAATGATGGCATACGTATTGTCTTCTTCTTCTCTTGTGGTGTTTGGTCGACTTCACCTTTTGACTGAAACTGGCTTTTGAACATGCTTGTATCCAATCCCGTGTTTTGAACAATTCGGGATACTCAATTCCAGAATCTCATCCACCTTGGCCTTGCCTTTGTTGAGATTTGAGATGGTTCCTTTAACCTTTGTCAACTCGGTTTTCACATTTTCTAACTCAGCATCCTTCTTGGTGAGCGACGTTTCCAAGCGGACAATAATGTCGAGCTGATCCTTCTTTTCTTTGGTTAGTTTCTCTACTTCCTTCATGAGATCTTTGACCTTGAGTACCTGTTTTCCCCAACTGACAAACAATCTCTGGTGGTCAACACTTAGCTGCTCGTATTCCTCTTGATAATCAGTTGTTTTTACATTCAGGCACACGATGTTTGTTTCAAGGATACCAACATGGACGTCGTCGTCCCACACAACATTGGTAAATAAGGATGGATCAAGTTCAGTTGACTCGAAATCATTGACATCCTCTGTAGCAACCATGCTCTTCTTCCTCGGAGTATCCATAGTACTTAGACAAATAAGGATCAGTACTTAAAAGGTTAAGTAACCCGCTCTAGATGCCAATTGTAAAATTTGAAGGTCTATGGTTTTGAAAATAAGTATCAGTTTACAATGTTGTTTTCAATGTTAACCAACACTGAATACTAACATCAAACAGTTTCATAATAATAAACAGCAGTTTTAGAAAACAGATGTTGAGAACGATGTTAACAACATCGAAACCAACATCACACAGAGTTTAAAAACGTGCAGCGGAATAAATATTAATAATCGAACACAACAATTTAAAATTCAGTTCACAAGTAAAAATACTTGTGAACTTGGGTGTACAAACCCGAAAACTATATTACTTTTTTTTTCACGTTCAATACAAAAATATAAAGTAATATATGAAAACTAAAATATCAATAAACTTGATACTAAATACTTGTCGCCGGAATGGCAAGATCTTCTCCGTTGGTCACGCAACTTCAAAGAGCTTGTTAATCTCGATCAATGGCTTCAAGTAGTAACCGTGTTCTTTCTTTCTTGCTCGTGCGTCTTTGCTTTGCGTCGTGCGTCTTCTCTAAAAAGTCCCGTGCTAAAAGTCCTTCTCTAAAAATCGTATATGTAAGTGTATCGAAGGTATCCTCTTCTCTTGGCTTTGTCTTCTCTTAAATAGATAAGAGTCCTAGAGTCCTAAACTTAGTAGACAAGTTAAACAAGTCTAAACACAAACTAGAAAACTAGATAAAGTCTTAGACACAATCTATGAAACAAATCTAGAGTCCTAATTCTAGTTCCCTAATATATTTTGATCCCAAAAAAGACAAATAACAAAATAACAAAATAAGGAATTATTTCCAAAAATAAAATCCTCAACATATACATATAATATATATACCCGTGTGTTCACACGGGTATTACGCTAGTTAATTACATAATAACCCCACAAATAATAATTGTCTTCTTCTTCTTCAAAGTCGACGAACAACAACCCAAGAAAAAACTCATCCGCTATAATTTTATTTCTTGATCACACAATTATTTAAAAGAATTATCTTTTATGTAGACAATATCTTCACATTATATATATTATTTTTTTCCTATTATAGAAAATCAGTTAGACTTGTATCAAAGACGAGGGGAATGCATCTCTCACCCACTGTATCCCTTCCTCGATCGTACGATGGCGGGTTCTATTATATCGAAGTCAGTTTCAACCTATATTATATACAAAATTATGGGGACTTCTATTGTGTCTTCATGCTACCATTCTATTTACAACTATTAGATTAATTTTAAATTTTTAGATTAAGAAATTTATGGTTATAAATGCACGGGGGTGTGAGGCATGGTGCCGTTAAAGGCACCGTAAAATTTTCTTAAAATACAAAAATTATAAGAATTTTTTGTCTAGACACGTTTATATATTTTAGGCATGGTTCCTGTGTATTCATAAAATAAAAATATAAAAAAGAATTTGAAAACCGTTATGGTAGACTTCTATTTCTTTCCTTTAGTAAAGGTACAAAGACTCCCAAACACAAGGATAATTCCAAATAAAAGATCAACAGTAATTGTTAAATTTTAAAAATAGAAAATTATTAAATAGTCCTCCAATCCTACATTTAATAAAAGTTAAATAGTCTCTATTTTTTATCAAATAGTCTAAAATTATAATATAAATATACATAATACTCTTACAATGAAAAAACTAATAATAATAATAATGATAACAATAATAATAATAATTGGGGCAGCAGGTGATTACCGCTACACTTACCGTCGCCGGCTGCCACCGCCAGCCGAAAAAATTTTCGGCTGCCCAAATTTTTTACCCGATCATCAGAAAAAAAAAATGGTTGGCCGAAAATTTTTTTGGTGAGTTTTTTTTTTCGCTCAAAAAAATTATTACTATATATCCATGGAGTCATTATAGTTTTTTTTTTTCAACCCATACAATTTCTTACTTAATGTCCAAAAAATATTTCTTACTATATGTACAAAAATATTTCCGGTCACTGGAGAAATATTTCTTACTATATGTCGAATTTCTTACTATAAGTACACAAATTTCTTATTTTGTCCAATAATTCATACTAAATGACAAAAAAATATTTAATTGATTGCAAAAGTTTCTTACTTTCTTACTTATTATACCCTTTTTTTTGTCACCCGAAAAAAATTTCTTGGTTAATACAAATTATTATTATATATTTCTTATTTAATGCAACTATATATTGCTTTATAGTGAATCTTCGAATTTTATGTTTGAAAAGATAATAAAGTTTCGTACTTCATATCCTATAAAGTAAGAAAATTGTTGTTTTATGTTCGAAAAAATAAGAAAAATTCTTATTTTATAGTGAGATTTCTTACTTTATTTCTTTTAAAGAAAATATTCTCAATTTATGTTCAGAAAAATAAGAAAAATTCATACTTTATGTATTGAAAAGTAAGAAAAATTCTTACTAAGAATATCTCACTTTATAGTAAGATTTCTTACTTTATGTTTGTTGGACAAAAAAATACAAAAATAATTTATTTTGGGCGGAAAAAAGAAACTCGCTGGAAGAATCTCAGGCGGCAGCGCAGTTGCGAAGGTGACTGGCAGGGGGTGGAATAGAGCAGTGGTGGTGGTATTGGTTATTAATATTATTTTTAAGAGGGGTAACTTTGTAATTGTATATTTATGATTGAATTATTTAACATTTGTATAATTAGTTAGAGTATTTGACAAAAAAAAATATGTAATATTTGCATTTGACCCTTAATAAAAAAATAAATTAAGAAAAAAGGGAGAATTTTTTTTAATTATATAATAAATAGTAATTTGAAAACTATATTTTTTAATATTAAGATTTTTCAAAAGATTATTTTGATAATTTTATTAATATGGTAATATTAATTATTTAAAAATAAAAAATTATAAGAATGACTAAGAATAGTGTTGTAATCAAATGAAGGAATGTGATTAAATTATAATACAATTAAACCGTAAAAAGCCCAACAAACAATCATCATCTCTAACTTTTAATAATCTTTTTTGAAAAATGGCTTCCGACAAATATTTTTTGTAATTAAATACTCTTTAAGTTTCGATCCTTTTTTCCCCTCCCAAAGATTTCTTTTGACAATATATCTCAAATATCGGAAGCAATTGTGGATTCTTTTAATAATAATAAAAGAGTAGGTATGGTGAAACCAATCTCATAAAATGAGATCATATTTTACCATTTTTTAAATTGACCCGGACCCAAATTACTGCCCACCCACCCAAATTTGGACCCAACTCAAAATGCGGAAAACATCTCTATTTTTTTGGCTCTCTAAACGATCCTTCTCACCATACCCAAAAATCCCAAGCCTTTACTCATTCCTCTAACCTTCGATTCTCTCTCTCAAGAAAACAACTCAACCCCAACAATCATCAATTTCACCAAATCATACCCCAAATCTCCTTTACCAAACCCAAAAGTCCAATCTCGAAGCTACTCTCCAACAATCCCTTCTCGCGAACAACACCGACAAGGCATGGAAATCATTCAAGACCCTAATCGCCACCTCCTTCCCCAATAAGCCCCTCCCAAACTCATTAATTATGCATTTGTTCTCTCTCCCCGACACCCACAACCTCAAGCGAGCATACGCGTCAACAGTCTTCGTATTGGGAAAAAACCCTTCACTGCTGGAATACGAAAGCGTAAAAACCCTTTTGGAGTCGATGAAAAAAGAAAACACCATCGCCCTTGCTTTCGTGTTGGTTAAAAGCATGTTGCAAAATAGATTTTATATGCCATTTGAGTTTTGGGTCTGTGTTTTAGTCGATATATGCAGAAAAAATGGGAGCTTTTCTGGTTTTTTGAGCGTGTTTCACGTGTTGTAGGATTGCTTCTGATGAGAAGGTGGGTTTTATGAAGCCCGATTTGATTGCTTGTAATGCCGCTTTACAGTTCTATTGCCGCGAGGCTAAGTCGGTTTTTGAAGCAGAGAAGGTGTTCGAAAAAATGTGAGTTTTGGGCGTTAGGCCGGATATCATTAGTTTCGGGCTGCTTGTTTATTTATATGCAGTTAAGGAACTCGGTGAGAAGGTGATCGAGTTAGAGGGTTTGATTGGTCAGCTTGGTATTTCTGATAAAAGTGATTTTTTGCTTAATGTGATTTGTGGGTATGTGAAATCGGGTAATTTCGAATTGGTTTCTGGTATTATACTACGCGGGCTTAAAGAAGAGCAATGGTTTCGTTTAGAAACTTGTAGTGAATTAGTGAAAGGTTTTGTACAAAATGGGAATTTCAAGTATTTAGTGAATTTGATTATTGAATCTCAAACACTCGAACTTTCATCAGTTGTGGCCAAAAAATCTTTCGGATATGGCGTTATAACCGCTTGCGTTAGTCTCGGTTTACTAGACAAGGCACATTCGATCGTCGACGAAATGAGTGTTCAAGGAGCTTCTATTGGGTTAGGTGTTTACATCCCGATTCTGAAAGCTTACTCCAAAGAGCAAACAACGTCCGAAGCCGCTCAATTAGTTACTAAAATCAGTAACTTAGGGTTGCATTTGGACGTTTTTACTTACGACGCACTAATCGTGTCGTCCATGTCCAACCAAGATTTTTCAATCGGTGTTTTCGATTTTGAATAAATGGAGCAGAGTGACTGCTATATTGGATAGCATTTGAGCATTAATTATTAATATTATTGTATAAGTTGTGGTTGTACTAGTATTCATCAATGGAGCATTTGCTGTGATTTTATTATTCTCCTATCAATCTGCTACTATTAATCTATAAATGCATATAATGTTAACCTTGTAATTTTTTTTCATTTAAATCAATTTGTGGTACTATAACAACCTTTTGTAATACTTTAATAATATATTTGAAAAATAAAGGAATCAGAAATAAATAAAAAAAAATATTAAAAATGTCTGTACTCAGCTACAAAATTTGTGATACTTTATCTATATTTTTTGATACATTAACTACTTTTTGTGATACTTTAAATATATTTTGTGATACTTAAACATCTTGAGTTAAAAATCAATTTAAAAATAGGTATAAAAAAACTTATGATACTTTAACAATATTCTGTGATACTATGACAATTTTTTATGATACTTTAACAATATTTTGTGATACTTAAAAAGTTACTTAACTATGCTTTAATTTAAAAATAGGTATAAAGAACTTGTGATACTTTAACGATCTTTTGTGATACTTTAACAATGTTTTGTGATACCCAAACAACTTGAGTTAAAAATGTTACTTCACTATGCTTTATTTTAAAAATAGATATAAAAAACTTGTGATACTTTAACAATGTTTTGTAATACTTTAACAATGTTTTGTGATACTTAAACGTTTGAGTTAAAAATATTGTATAAATATATTTTAATTAAAAATAGATAAAAACTTGTGATATATGATTTGTGAAAATTCAATAATCTTTTATAATATTAAAACATGTTGAGTTAAAAACATCTAGATGAGAAAATAGAAATCGCATATAAACAACATATGATCAATTGAACTATAATTTGTAATACTGTAACTAACTATTGTAAAAAATATACATATAAAAAATAAAAATCATACATTAGAAATTTGTAGTAATTAACTACAATTTGTAATACTTTAACAACTTTTTGTAATATTTTAACAATATTTTATAATACTTAAACAACTTGAGTTAAAAAAATATTACTTAATACTATACTTTAATTAAAAGTAGGTACAAAGAACTTGTGATATTGTAACAATCTTTTGTGATACTTTAACAATCAATATTTTGTGATACTCAAATAACTTGAGTTAAATTTGTTACTTAACTATGCTTTATTGTAAAAATATGTATAATAAATTTATGATACTTAACAATCTTTTGTAATACTTTAACAATATTTTATGATACTTAAACAACTCGAGTTAAAAAATATTACTTAACTATAATTTAATTAAAAATAGGTGTAAAAAACTTGTGATATTTTAACAATCTTTTGTAATAATCTAACAATATTTTGTGATACTTTAACAATATTTTGTGATACTCATCACTACAACATAAATGGCTTAAGGTAACACAAGTGTTTGTAATACTTTTGAAATTATTGATTTAAGTAACACATTATTGTAACATTTTTGAAATTACAAAAACTTAGACATTTACGTATCATTTTTGTAACACTTTAATAATATGTAACATCTACATGTAACACTTTTAATTAGGTAACACATTAAGGTAACACTATTTCAGTAGCCATTATTTGTAACAAAAATTAGTTGTTTGGGTAACACTTGTTTTTGTTGTCATTGTTTGCAACACATATAGGTAGCATTTTGGTAAATCAATTTGAGTAACAAAAATTTATGGGTTATTTTCATAAATACCTCAAATTTGGGACCTTTTTGCAATTAACAAAAAATTATTAGGTTAGAAATGAAATAGGTTGTATTTAATTATTTTCATGAAGACTTGAAACTGTTTTCTTCATTGTATTTTTCAAAAATTTATGGGTTATTTTCATTAATACTTAGTTTCAAAAGTGGCGTTGTCCATTTATATTAGTTTTGCTATCTTTATTTTAGATGTAGTCAAAATCCACAACACCATATTTGTGGATGTTTACTTTCTTTATTTATTTTTTATATAGATCCCACTTAAATCTGATATTGTGCCTTGCAGTCCACAGTTCCTTAGACTCCTGCTCAAATTATGTGTTGGTTAGTGCAAAGCCCATAAATATTCTTTTATTGAATCTAAGATTAAAAGGGAAAAAAAATGTACACACAGTTTGATGAGCTTGGCATGTTTCCATAAGAATCGGGTATTACAGTCCTGGTAAAGTTGTTGTTGTTGTTGTTGTTGTTGTTGTGTGTGTGTGTGTGTGTGTGTGTGTGTGTATTTTGGTGAGATCTAGAACCAGAGATGGATTACTATAACCTCTCCCTATATATAAATCATCTAAATATTATTTAAAAATTGAATAATATTGAAAATGTTACTTTCTTTGTTTATTTTTTATATAGATATTTTTTTACTAACGATGATACGAATAAATTATTTACAGGATGATGGAGAAGGAGATGACGGAGAAGGAGGTGATGAGTATAATGTTGAAAGAAACATGCAGAGTATTGAGAGGGAAGAAGAAGATTATGAAGATAGCTAGTCTTTTAATTAATTCAATAAATAATGTTCATAAGATTTTATATTTTTGTTAGTAGATTTATTGAATGATACATTTTTTTTTCCTACTATGTTGCGCTGGCATAATTGACAATTTTATAAATAAAATTTATTCATATATATCTTTGTGTTATTTTGAGACTCTCTCTATATGTATATATGTGTGTGTGTGTGTGTGTGAATATAATATCTTTAATAAAGTAAAATGTTATAATTATTGATAAAATTTTAAAAGGGCTACATAATTACTTAAAAGGTGCTACGATGAATAGTTTAAAGTGATACATTTACTTTATAAAATGATACTTTCCATTTACATGTGCTGCCAAAAAGTGTTATGTTTGGATATGACAATTGCTACATAAATGTTACAACTAGTCGAAAAGTGATGCATATGATACTTTTAAGTGTTACATAATTATTTAAAAAGTGCTACACTTGAAGGAGTTCAAGTGATACAACTAATGAATAAAATATTATAACTCAATCAAAAGTGCTATAAATAAAGTGTTATATTTGAACAGAAAAAGTGTTACAAAAGAAGTCAAATGTAACAGTTTACATGTGTTACTCCCGTGTGTTACAATAGATGATTTAATGCAACACTTATGATAAGTGTTACTAAAAGCATGTAAAGTGCTACCTAAGACAATAGGTAACGGGAGCAATTGCATCGGTTATAAAAGTGTTACCTATGATCTATGGTAACATTTTCGACTCATTAGCTAATACTTTTTAGGTACTACATAATACCATTTATGTGAGTTAAAAATATTAATTAATTATGCTTTATTGTAAAAATATGTGTAAAAAACTTGTGATACTTTAACAATCTTTTGTAATACTTTGACAATATTTTGTGATACTTGAACAACTTGAGCTAAAAATATTACTTAGCTATACTTTAATTAAAAATAGGTATAAAAAACTTGTGATATTTTAACAATATTTTGTGATACTTTAGCCATCTTTTGTGATACTTTAATAATGTTTTGTGATACTCAAATAACTTGAGTTAAAAACGTTAATTAACTATGCTTTATTGTAAAAATATGTATAAAAAACTTGTGATACTTTAACAATGTTATGCTTTATTGTAAAAATATGTATAAAAAACTTGTGATACTTTAACAATGTTTTGTGATACTTGAACAACTTGAGCTAAAAATATTACTTAGCTATACTTTAATTAAAAATAGGTATAAAAAAACTTGTGATATTTTAACAATATTTTGTGATACTTTAGCAGTCTTTTGTGATACTTTAAAAATATTTTGTGATACTCAAATAACTTGAGTTAAAAACGTTAATTAATTATGCTTTATTATATAAATATGTGTAAAAAACTTGTAATACTTTAACAGTCTTTTGTAATACTTTGAAAATCTTTTGTGATACTTGAACATTTACGAGGGTCCCAATATGTGGTTTCTCCTATTGAAAATTACAATATAATACCAAACCACCATTGAGTGCCATAAATGCAATTTTGGCACATAAGATTATTCTAGACATAGCGATTTTATGTCATTATGCTACACATGCTATTTAGTTTTCATTCTAGAAACACAATTTGCCTGGGACAGAGTGGTTTTCATGATTGCCTTGTAGAGGCAAGCAAAAGATGCATCTTATACTCAGACATAACTGAACTCTTGTAGAACTAAGCGATGAATCACCTGCATATTAATGACAAAACATATTAACCTAGAGATGACTAAAACTGGAGATGGAACACACAACAAAAGGGCACATGCATTAAATCAAGATTACACAACATTTAGCTAAACCAAATAAGCAATAGAGCATACAATCATAATATATAAAATAAACAATCAATACATGAACCAAGTAAATTTATGAAAACTGATTACAATAAAGTGTAAATGAGATCAAAAATCTTGTGCTTGCAAGGCTCGTCATCATAACGACCACCATGGATTTATGCGCATCCTTCAATGTAGACAAGCCAAGCGACCACCACCACATAATTTGTTGTTGCGAATTAGAAGGTTGCTCACTTCACAACCTAAACACAATCAGCAACATAATTCGAGTTAAACCCATAATTCATCACATCTAATTTTAACCACCACCACCACCACCCCGTAGAAATTGAAGAATCATCTATTTTCTTACTCCCGTCGGGATGATCCATGGTGATAGCTCGGTCCACGACGATGTGGCCATAGACGATCACGCCACCCTCAAGAAAACTAATTTATTCCTTTCTCAAATTGTCCACATAAACCCAAATTCGAACCGAATCTGAGTCGCTTGCTCAAGATTGCCTCGCCGAAATCTCTGCCGCGATCGACCACCGGGAAAACTGCCCCAATCCATCTAGTCGTCCACCTCAACATTGTCTGTGTTGCTTGCTCATTCATCGCCGGAGATGATATCTCCATCCAGAACACGGGCGAATAGAAACCCCTTCTAAGAAGCCCACCTCCATCGCAACCCGATGATCGTCTAGAACACTGGAGACTCTCAAAACCAAATTTCTAGCTCAATTTTTGTCTGGCAAATTTTAATGGTGGAAAATCTGCAAGCCAAAAAAAAAATTGCATAAGAAATTGGGAAAGTTGAAAGTGCGGAGAAGAGTTTCAAATGTGATATTTGTTGTCACGCTTGCTTCTATTTTGATTTGCTTCGTGGCGGCGACGACACTGTTGGCCGTGCCGCTAGGGTCGACGGGGAGACGGCTGAACAAGTTGGGGAAGAAAACGAATTGCGGGACAAAGAGATGCAACATATTGTGCTTTTTTTTTTCTTTTTTTTTATAATTAGGATTATTATTATGGGCGGACGGGTGGGCAGGGTAGTGAGCGGGTCGGGTAGATGGGCATGGTAAAAATTGGTCTCATACTATGAGAGCGGTCTAACCCAAGTATTTGCCATAATAAAAAAGAGCATTTAATTGCACTCAAATTATATTTTCTTAATAGCATACTGTTTTTTATTTAAATTCACAAATATTATAACTCAAGTAATATTACACGACTCAGGTGATGATTATAATTAGAAGACTCGAATCTTTCAGGCGTCTAATACTCCAAATTCATTAGATCATTTGATTCGATATTATAGTGTATTTTCTTTTTATGGTATATTAATTTTTGCACTCGAAAGTATTAATTTTTTATAAATTTCTGATTCGTGCTATAATTACTTGATTTTTATACTATGATATATTTGTATATATTGATTTTTTACTATAATGTATTAATTTTTATAATATAATGTATTGATATGAAATTTTGGCCTGATCAATAATCCGTTAGTCCAATTTACAGAAGTGTTACCATTTAAATTTTGTTTATTAATTATATTTATTTTAAAATTTAAATTTTCAATACCAGACCAATTAATATTAGTTCAAAGATGCCATCAATGTCCTTGCTAATTTGCCATCGTCTCCTCAACCCAACGTCTAACTAACTAGACAGTAGACTAGAGTGGGTAAAAACCAAATCCAGTTCGAACCTAACCCACCCGGACATGGGAGGGCGGGTCATAGTTAGTAGCCGTTGGTTGGGCCTGGCCACTTTTTTCAGCAGGTGAAGTGGTGGGCTTGGACTTCCTTTTCGTAACGGTAAAATTACCCGCTACCAAACAATCCCTCTCTACCCAATTATGATTATGACTCTTAGCCAGCACCAATCTTCAACGAGTAGGTCTTGGGTGAGACCGGTCTCATAGTATGAGACCACTTTTTAACAGATTCATTAATTGACCCACCCAACCCATCCGACCCGCCCTAACCCATTCATTTAATAAATAAAAGAAAAAAAATATTATATCACAAACAAGCACACGCACAAGTGTGCTCTCCCCCACCTCCACAATATGCATAAGTTATATGCAGATTTTGGATGGTGATGTACTGGAGTATCACAAAAAGTTGTTCAAGTATCACAAAAAATAGTTAAAGTATCACATAATTCTTGATATTTGATTTCTATAATTACGTATACTTTTTTTAAAATAAATAATTCAGAGTATTACAAATGTAATTAAAAGTATTAGAAAAGGTATTAAAAGTATCACAAAACACACATTTTTTTTTCTCACAAAAGTATTATGAGTTTTTACAATATCTAATCAAGTATTACAAAATATATTAAAAGTATTAGAAAAGATATTAAAAGTATCACAGAACACACTTATTTTTGTATTGCATAAATAGTATGAAATTTTTACGATCAAGTATCACAAAATATATTAAAAGTATCAGAAAAGATATTAAACAAAAGTACTATGAATATTTACAATATCTGATCAAGTATCACAAAATATATTAAAAGTATCAGAAAAAATATTAAAAGTATCACAGAAAACACTTATTTTTGTATCACATAAATAGTATGAATTTTTACAATATCTGATCAAGTATCACAAAATATATTAAAAGTATCAGAAAAAATATTAAAAGTATCACAGAACACACTTATTTTTGTACCACATAAATAGTATGATTTTTTTAAAATATTTGATCAATTATCACAAAATATATTAAAAGTATCAGAAAAGATATTAAAAGTATCACAGAATACACTTATTACAAAATATAGTAAAATGTACAAGTATTAAAAAATATGCGATACTTTTAATATATTTTGTGATACGCGATTTTTTTTAATAATTTTAATTATTTAAATTTAATAGGCACATATGTAAGTAAAAGAAATGAAATTATTGAATATGTAATATTTTAATTATATTTCGTAAACACCATTTTTATGATACTTTTGTAAAAAAAAAAAAAAAGATGTAAAAGTATAAAATATAACATGTTTCGGTTTTGTGATACTTTTACTTGAATCTGTGATACTTTTAGCTACTTTTGTAATACTTAAAACTGGGCAGATTCTTTTTTTTTTTTCCGGCGACGTTTTTTTTTTGATTGAATTTGCAGTTTTGTAGAGTGGATCGATACAATTACTCGATTATGTGATATGTTTTGTTTAATCGAAGTTTCGACCGGTGAATCGCTATAAATTGGAGGTTAAAATTGATGAATTTGTGACTTTGGCTTCAGATCTACGGTGATTGGAGTATTAAATTATAAATCCAGCTGCGAATTTGGAACGAGGAAAACGAGACGATTACAACGATATAAGATTTGTAGAAAAATATCGCCGGTAAATAATGGAGGTGGCGGCCGGCGGCGGCCGGAGGTGGTGGCCGCCCGCGGCGGGTGGCGGCCGACGATTGGAAGTGGCGGCCTGAGTC
>BMAC01000287.1:943003-982463 GCA_014905375.1 Phtheirospermum japonicum | reverse complement strand
CGTCCCATCCCTAAAAAAAAAAAACCTAGCCTAGCCCCAGCCGCCTCCATCTTCTTCGTTTCTCTCTACCATTCCCGGCCGGTGGCTGTCGCCCGGCGATAAAATTTATCAAAAACTATATCATTAAAATCGTCTCAACTCTCTCATTCTAAATCTGAAATCAGATTTACGATTTGATGTTCCGATCTTTGTAGATCTGAGGTCAAACTTTCTGAATTGTTAACTTTGACCTCAGATCTACGATGATTTATCGGGCCAATTTCAGATCGAAAATCACCGTTCAACTCCTCGCGTTGCAATCTACGATTTTCTCAATTTATATTTTCAAATTGGTGAGCACCGACGAAAGGTAGGCTTTTTTTTTATCTTTTTTTTTCTTTTCTTCTTTTTTTTCGTCTCGATTTCTCACGCTCTCTCTCTCTCTCTCTCTCTCTCAATTGTGATTTTGGGCGCATGGGTAGACGGGCGGGTTGGACAACGGGCGGATTTGACAAATAAGTATGGTAAAAAGTGGTCTCATACTATGAGACCGGTCTCACCCAAGTATTTGCCATCTTCAACGGCCACTCACTCACCTTTTCGACTTTGAAGGTCTAACGGCCTTGCTAATTATTTTGCTTTCCTAGTTTGTCAAATGTTGACGTTTAAATTTTTGGTTAAGTAGAATTATAACTAATTAGTACACATATTTTGTATTAATTCATTATCAAAGTGTCTTATTTCTATATACTTGTGATTTATCTTCATGTCAATTCTTAGCATGTTTTTTTCCCCAAAGTTTTAAACATACACCTTAATTTAAGGCACAACTAACGAAAATCTCACCATGCCGCTACATTTTTATTTCGAAGTATAACCTGTAATTTAAATGTATATATTAAATCACATGTGGCGAAAATTGTTTATTTACTTTAAACATGCGACATAAATATTATTATATATATCAATGAAAAAATGATCAAGTGATTTCGTTGACCGCCTTAATGTCACTTGGCGGTTTCATGCACGCCTAAACATCGTTGCGTGAGACATGGACACGTCTAAGCGACTCATTAAATGAGTCTAAACACGATCATTTTTTTTCTCGAAATCTATTTTATAAGTTTTGTTTGAAACATTTTTTCACGGTTAATTCAATGTTAAACACATATATATTTTTACTTTCAAGATTTATTATATTAAAAAATGAATTTTGCTTTTAAGGTATTTCAAAAATATCGAAATTGGGCTATTTAATATACTATCAAGCAAGTATAATTTCTATAATTTTGGGCATATTTCTCGATTAAAGAAAATGTAATGCATTTCAATACCTAGACTTTAGGTATGTCCGACTAAATTCGCATATTTGATGTTGCATTTTAGGCATGTTTCACACATCACGTTGTTAGATCCTTTTCCATGAGTAACACAAGGACTATAATGTACAATATGTAAATCATATCAATACCTATATCCTAGCCTAAGGTTTAGGAATGAGCAAGACCCAGGAGGACGATAATTCTTTCTCCACCAATTTCAAATGGTAAATGGGCTAATTAGGGAATTTTGAATTTGCCGATGGCAAAATCGAGATATCACTGAAACTTTCAAATCTCCTCATTCCTTTAGCCACGCCATCATAGTCACCGGCTACCAACGGTCACCATAGCCAAACAGGACCCAAAATATTTAAACCGTGTTTGGGTTCTCATCATCACTTCTTCTTAGCACACAAACAAGCCTTACACTACATTTAATTCCTTTTTTCCCTCTCAAACTATCCCAAATGCCTGTGGCTACTGAAAAACCCGGCGCGGAGACCCGTTCCATCCTCGCCCCTACTGGAAACCGGGTCCGGCTTTTCGAACGGAAAAAAGAGACTACGAAGAAGCCTAAAAAAGTAATTTCGCAGTCACCGGCGAAACCAGGCGCCGCCGCCGCGGCAGCAGCTGTTGTACGGTGCAATGTTTCAGCTGATAGCTCTTCGGACTCCTCTTCTTCCGCCGCTTCTTCGTCCAGTGGCTCAAATGTATAATCTGCTAAAAGTAAGGGCTCGGGTGGAATAAAAAATAGTTACGGCGTTGTGAAATCTGCGAAAATTGTGTCTCGTAGAGTTGAATCGTTGACGTTAACTCCTGCCGTTCCTCTCCCTATTAAACGTTGCGATTGGATCACGCCTAACTCTGGTAATTTCTTCATTTTCCCCATTTTTTTAAAGGCTGTTTGAGATTTTGACAGTATTTGTAACTGCCATAACATATATTTTTTTTCTGGTGTTTAATTACTGGAATTAAAGCAAACAAAACAGAGTTTACAGTAACTATTGTAGTATTTTTTGTTGCATTAATTAATATCAAATGTAGTTTTAATCCTTTTAGGCGTGATCAATTTTAGTGTTACGGTGATAAAACAGAACTGAGTTTTATGAGTGAATTTGTGATAATTAAATTTGAAAATTAAGGTAGAAATTGTGTTTATTGTACTGTGTTTGCTTTCGATTAAGCAATGGCACCAAACTTAATAGACTTTGAAGGATCCCAAATTTATATGCATCTTTTATAATAAGAATAGTTGTGTGTTGTCATTAAGAATTCAAATTTTCAACAAGGATATGTATACTAATTAATTTAATTTTGCATTATGTTATTGCACATTTAGAAGGTTAAGCGTATAATAAAACTCATAAACTCTGACTTTGCAGAATCACTTTATACTTCATTCCATGACGAGGAATGGGGAGTTCCGGTTCACGATGATATCAAGCTATTCGAGCTGTTGGTATTGTCACAAGCACTGGCAGAGCTAGCTTGGCCGATGATTCTTAGCAAGAGATCGATATTTAGGTTCGGATTCGTATTCATTAGTATCCATCACATTTGACGTTGGCTGTAGATTTGTTTTTGTTTTTTTTTTTTAAATTGTATTTTTGACATTTCAATTAACTGCTTTTTCAGGAAGCTTTTTGAAGAATTTGACCCTACTCGTTCATGCAAGTGGCCGGTTTAGTAAACGATCATCTCGTAACTTGCTTCCGATACAACGAATGTGGCCACTCTACAGAAAAAGTTCCAGGATCTAAGCCGGACAGCACAGCATAAGTAGCGGCTATGGTAATCAAGACAAGCACATCCGATGAGTCGTGTTCTTAATTGCCTCTTGGAGTTCGGCGTTGGAACATCAACTTCAAATCAGTTATTTTGGTCTAACTATACTAATATAATTGTCACCTTTATTGTTTCCTTTTCCGTGGAGGTAGTTTGCTTAGAAGTAATGTGTGTGCTCTGGGAGCTTTCCATTTATTGTGCTTGAACTGTCATGTCATTAAATTTTCTTTTCTTTTCTTCTTCTTCTTTTTTTTTTTTTAAATTTATTAACAGTCGAACTAGTTTTTTCTGCGTAACGTAAATTTACGTGATTTGTGGGTTATACTAAAAACATGTCATTTTGACATTTTCACGTGTCACAATTTAATTATCAGTACCTGCAAATCAAGCCAGCCTTGTAAATATACTGACCAAACTCTATGCTACAGGTTAGATATAGACATGTTTGTTTACCAGAGGTTTGGGAAAATATTAAAAGTTTGACCGTTCAAAATCCCTCGGAAAAATTCCTCGGTTTTGAGGTAAAATCCCTCGATTTTGGGCAAAACCTAGGGAAAAATCGAAGGACAAATTCCCTCATAAAAATTCTCATCGGTAAATTTTTTCGAGGGAAATATTCCCTCGAAAATTTTAAACCGAGGGAAACATTCCGTCGGAAAAATCTCCGTGCAACCCACGGTGAAAACCGAGAGAAAATCGAGGGAACTTATTCCCTCGGTATACCGAGGGCACATACCCTCGGTTTTTCCGAGGCACCGAGGGAATGTTTACCAAAAATTTGAAAAATTCCTATTCAATTATTAAAATTCCCAAAAATTCGAAAAAAAATCATTAATGAAAAGACAAATAAATAAACCAATCATTATAAAAATATTTAAAATTTTAAGAATTATTACATGCGTTCGACACCGTAACAAAGTTTATATAAAAATCAAACTGTCCTATGGATGGGGAAGGGGGGTACTGCTGGAAACGAGCATACAGTTCAGCCATCTGGGCATCCATCCGCGCCTGAAATTCCTCCTGCCGGCACTGCTCCTCTTGCTCCTCCGCACGTCGTCGCTCAGACTCGGCGTATTGCTGCTGTATCGCCTCGAGCTCCACCCTCTGAGCATGGACCTGCGCCTCGAACTCTCTGACGTGATCAGCCTGGGAGGAGGTGGAAGAAGAGCGGTCCTTGAATAAATCCTTCGTAGCAACCACCACCTTCCCATACGTGCCGGTCCCGTAATGTCGTCCCTTACTCGACCCGACGCCGCCGAGGAAAACCCGATCCTGGTCAACCTCGCTACTCCCCTCCTGGGAAGACGCACGTTCCTTTTCCTGGGTCAGCTGTCGCTCGTACTCCTCCTGAAATACAACTTGTTATTAAAATTCTACATTAAAATCAAAGAATAAGTTAAAAATAAGAAAGAGACTCACATTAATATTACTAGATCCCGTATCGATCCACGCGCCGTCTTTCTTTTGGTGCTCCAGGCGATCGAGCAGCGATACACCGAGTTTGAGCGACCACGTTAGAAGTAGCACCGGCACCAGGAGGCATATCAGGCGCAGGTAAACGCACAGATGGCCGAGATGTATACTCATTTCTCGCAGTACCCCCCGCCGCAGCAGCCCCCGCCACAGCACCCCCAGTCTTAGGATAATTTGATATGTTTTATAAAAGCTTTGCTACTAAACACTCTTGTCGAACGTATGTAATAATTGTAAATTTCCAGATATTTTTATAATAATTGATTTATTTATTTGTCTGTTAATTAATGATTTTTCTTCAAATTTTTGGGAAGTTTTAATAAATAAACAGGAATTAAAATTAATGTTTAAAAATATATATATTTTTTTTTTGGAAAAGAAAAATCGAGGGGGAATACCCTCAGAAATCCCTTGGAGAATCAAAAAACCGAGGAAAAATCGAGGGTATATGCCTCTGTTTATTCCGAGGGTAGCTATGGCCTTCGTTTTTTTCGAGGGTACTGCCCCTCGGTTTTTCCGAGGGCAATCTGCCCTCAGTTTTCTCGAGGGTACCTAACCCTCGGTTTTTTCGACGGTAAGCTGCCCTCGGTTATTTCGAGGGCAAACTCCCCTCAATTTTTTCAAGGGAGCCGCCCCTCGGTTTGCACTCGATTTTTCCTAGGATCGTACGGAGGAATTTACCTAGGGGATTGGCCCTCGTTATTTCTCCGGTAAAATTTTCCTAGGAAAATTTGCTCTTTGAAAATTATACCAAGAAGGGTTTTATCGTTGGAATTTTTCTCTCGATCTCTCAAAAAAGGGGGGAATTTACCTTAAAATCGAAGGAAAAATCTCTCGAAAAATTGCTATTTTTCTAATTGTGGGACAAGTTTATATATTTCTCAAGTGGTTAGTGCTTGTATACATAAATTAAATACATAAGAAAGAATTAAAAAATTGCTATGGTGTACTTCTATTCTTTCGTTCAGTGAAGGTACAAGGACTACTAAACACAAGGATAAATCCAAGTAAAAGATCAATGGTAATTGGTAAACTTAAGAAAGAAAAGCTTGAAGATTAGATTAAGAAAACAAAGTAAATTTTATTAATTTGTTTTATTTGTTTATTTTCGAATTGTACTCAAATCAAATAGATGAATGTGATTAAATTAAATACAATTAACTTTAAAGGTGTTCTTTGCTAATATGGCCTCTTGATAAAGTATTTAACATCACCTTCGTGTGTCCCTCAAACTTTTGTAGAAATAACAAATTCGTTGGTCATTGGAAAAACTACGTTGAGGCCATTTTCTCAAAAGTTTTTTTAATATATCCCATGTTTTGTGTAATGGCTCTCCATCTAATTAGTGAAATTGAGTTATCTCTCATTTTAAACTTTCTCTAAAAAATTAAAAAAAAAATTGAATTCCAAAATAGAAAATGTTAAAATTTTGATTAAGCATTGTTACTTTTAGAAAACTTCTTTTTCTTCTATTTCTTTATTTTCTAAACAAAATAACTTACAAGATTAATAGCATTCATTCTCTAACAATCATGAGTCTTCAAATGATTTCCATTTTTTTTACTAACTTTCAGATTTTTTTCCCCGAATTATCATGAGTTTTTTTTTATAACCACTTAATCCTATTTCCATCATTCCTATTTTTAGAATTCAATTTTCTGATTTTTTTAGAGGACGATTAATATTTATAAATATTTTCTATTTATTTTTACCATTACATATAACTTTTTAATATTTAAATAATTTGCTAGTATTATAAATTGTTCAAATTCGTTACATATATAAATAAGGTATGTTTTCTACAATTTCAGGATTTAAAAAATCTTTTTTCATGTTTTTTTAATTTTATAATTTAAATATCATTATTATTTTTGAAAATAATATTGTTTATATCTTGTCACCATCCCTATTATATAAGGGGTATTTTGCATTTTAACCCTTAAAAAAGTTAAAATTAGGCAATTTGGCCGAAATTTTTAAAAATCTCCAAATCCTGGTGAAAGTTTAAATTTCCGACTATTGAGGTTATATTGCGTAAATTTAAAAATTTATTGGTGGATAAATATCACCTTTCAGAATTATCGGTACTCTCTTGCCATTACCCTAGGATATTTGTGCTATTTTGCATTTTAGCTTTGTTATTGAGTTTTTTTAATGATATTTAATAATTTAATATATATGAATTATTATGTTTGAGTGATATTGCTTTTAAATTTATGAAATATTGTGAATATTTAAAAGTTTCAAATATGATATATTTATATATATATATATATAGGGTTGGGTTCAAATGAAAACCCGTCATTATATGTGAAACTAGGGACTCATATTGACCATTAAATGGGATAATTTTGATGGTTAAGATCATGACATGTCGGCATGGTAATAATGTAAAAAAATGCATTAATTAATTAAAAAAGGTATTTTGGACATATATCAACGTTTACAAAGAGCACTACATTGTTCTTCAGAAAGCACAATAGATTAAGAAAAAAAACACTACGATTGTATATAAAAAGCATCGCAAATTTCGTATATAAATTGCAAATTCAAAAATTTGAAATGAAACTCAAATCTTCAACAAACCATAACTTTTTCAAATTTTATTCGTTTTGAATGAAATATATATCAAATTAATCACATTCTCAAGATTTACAATTTAAGATACATATTGCATGTTTTAAAACGTAAAAAAAATATATATATAATTAAATTAAAAAAACTGGACTGATTTTAGCACTACAGTACTGTGTAAAAAGCACAATGAACCTGGACATATAATTGTACTGTGCAATACCCTGTGTGGGAACTAGGAACCCATAAGATTGAATATTTTATATGGCCAAGATCATTCCAATTATTTATATAATTAATACATTCAAATAAATTAAGAATAATGCTGGCAATTTTACTGTAAAAACATTATAATTAGGAAACAGATAATTATGTTTCAAGGACACTCTAACTATACTATTTTGCACAGAGTATAGATTTTTGCATGTACATATTACGTGCATTAAAAAAATGAGCTGACATTATCAATTTTTAATAATAACATAAGATACATACAACTAACCTAAAAATAAACAAATACATATAATAAATTATAAGGAACATTTGCAAACTAACATTTTTTCCAATATGAAAATATGCTTCAAAAAATTAATTTATTGAAGAACCAAGAGTATAAGAAAACATTTAACATACAACCTCAATTAACAAATAACCTTTTTAGTTTTTTTTTCCTTACACCTGCAGCCACTAAAAACTTATGCCAACAAAACATAATTCAGCTATAACTACCAGAGGTGGACGACGTTGTCCAGTCTGTAGCCGTGGCGCATTACGACGAGGTTTTGGTGGAATGGCTGTGAGCCGCCATAGCGGCAGTGCTTAGAATGAGTGTGTGGTCCCCACGGGGATAATATTACAAGGGATCTCTCCATAGCCTTCGGAATTAACCATTTCCGCACTTGCAAACCATTGCTTATAAAGGGATCTCAAAAAACATGGATAAAAAATTAAAAATCTGAGCATTAAACAAGTAGCAACTTAGCAGACAAAGTTTATAATACATGGGAAAAAGATAGTTAATTAGCCTTCTTTCTTAGCATTTCAATTACATAATATCAGCAAACTCCATCTTTTTAGCAATTTTTAGACATATAATTAGCAATTGAATAACACCTGTGATAGTTTTAGCAAACAACTACCTATGTTTTCAGCATAACACCTGTGATAGTTTTAACATACTTCAACTACAATTAGCAAACACCTATGATAGCTTTAGCATAGTCAGCAACTTTTCCTACATATAATTATTAATATTATTTTTAGCACGACCAAACTTTTTGTAAGCATACACCTATAAATCAGATATCAACCACACTTAGCCTATATAGAGTTGTCTTACTATACAACCTCTATAATTAGAATGCAGCTAATTATGTTTTGGCATCAAAATGCTAATAATTTAGCAGACTCAAAAAATTTCCTACATAAATTAGCACGACCATAGTCAGCAACTTCTCCTACATATAATTATGAATATTATTTTTAGTACGACCAACCTTGTTGTAAGCATACACCTATAATTCAGATATTAACCACACTTAGCCTATATATAGTTGTCTTACTGTACAACCTCTATAATTAGCATGCAGCTAATTATGTTTTTGCATCAAAATGCTAATAATTTAGCAGACTCAAAATATTTCCTACATAATATAATTAGCATACGGCTAAATATATTTTCAGCATAATGCTAATTATTTTTCTTCTTCAATGCTTATTTTATCATTTCAATATATTTATATCGGCTACCTCAAACTAGTCAGCAAACTCACCACATAAAATTAGCAATCTTCTTTAATAATAAATAACATAATTTTCAGGACTATGCCATAAAACAGATATCAACTACAATTAGAATACTTCTCGCCATTTTACCGTACTAATAATATAGTATGAAAACAGATAATTGTTTTTCCAGGACACTCTAACTGTACTTGTTTACAATACTCATTCAGTTTAGCATTTATATCATGTAATATCAGCAACCTGCCTCTACTCAGCAACCTTCTTATATATAATAAGCAATCTCTAAAATAGACTATAGTATCGCCATAATTTCAGAACGATCCAACCCACAACATGCTCACTAAAAAAATCAATACGTAATTATAAAATTCTAACTCATTTACGAACCATTACATGGACAGCCCACATATTTTTAGCACAACTCCATCCTGCACGAACCATTACATGGACAGTCCACATATTTTTAGCACAACTCCATCCTGCATTCACTTTTTCAAAAACACAACAATCAATAACCCTAAATATAAAATCCTAATTCTAAAAACCCTATTTCGTAATACACAAACTAACCCATTGAACGCGGACCTCCAGTCATAAAATCAAAAATAGATAACAAATAGTACAAAGATATACCTCTCGCTCTCAGCTTCCTAGCACGGCCCATAGTATCTCCTCCCATTGCTGATTCCCCATAATTGCTATCGCATAGCAGAATGATTGCTTCAATGTTTCTATGAAGATCGAACCCTAATGGTAAATGATTCTGGTTTTAAGGACATGACCCGCTAATTTCTGGTTTGGAAGGTGCAATCTTAGAAATCTGCTTGTATTGTAGCGTGGGGAGGCCAGCGAAATTATTGGGATGCTATGATTTATTTTAAAAAAATTTGATTTGGGGAAAACGCAAAAACATTTACCAGATTCTGGTTGTTTTGGATGCTATGAATTATTTTCGGATGTTTTTATTTTGGGAAGTTCTGATTTGGGAAAATACCGCGAATGATTCAGCTGATTTTCTGGTATATGATAAATGTCAAAGATGCCCTGGGTGTCAAAAAACCAGCATCCTTGTGACATAATTAATATACTATACCTTATATAGATTAATTAATTAGAATCGTTTGATCATTTAATATTAACGATTGAGATTGGTTCTCAGTTCTCACACAGGGGAAGGTTCCCACAAGAACCCACCCCTATATATATATATATATATATATATATATATATATATATATATATATATATATATATATTGTGTGTGTATGTGTGATCACATCTTTGCGTGTTTCTTCTTCTTCTCTCTCTCTCTCTCTCTCTCTCTTTTTTTTTAAGTTCACAGATAGGGAGCCATTTTGATAAAATAAAATAAAAAAAATTGTAGGGAGTTAAAATTGCTCTCTACTTGTAGGGAGTTGAAGTGAAAAAAAAAGAGAGCTCCCTATTTTAAGGAGAATCTTTAGAGAGCTTGTTGAAGCAATATTGATAGTTTTACCTCCCTAAAATGACTAAAGAGTCATTATATCACTACAAAAAAACAGCAGTTTTTCGAGGGAAAAACCGAGGAATTTGACTTCCCTCCGAGGGAAAAACCGAGGGAACTCAAATTCCCTCGATATTTTCCGAGGGAAAGAAATTCCTTCAGAATTTCCCTCGGAATTTTGGCGCCATTCTTTCCCGCCATAATTTTCGAGAAAAAAATCGACGGATTTGGCGAGGGAATTTATTACGAGGGAAAAAACCCCTCGGAAAACCGAGGGAAACAAAGTTCCCTCGGAATATTATTATTATATTTTTTTTAATTGAAAAACTTCCGAGGGAATAAGAAATCTCTCGGAATGAAACCGAGGGAATCCAAAATCCCTCGGGTTTTTTTTAAATATTAATTAAAATTCCGAGAAAAATTTAATTTCCCTCGGAATTATTCTGAGGGATTACACATTCCCTCGGAATAAAAACCGAGGGAAATTTAACTCCCTTGGAATTTTAATTAATATTTTAAAAAATAAAAAAATAAAAACTAAACCGAGGGTTTAATTATTATTAGTCATGTGAAAATCACAAATTGCCAAAAAAATAAAAAAACAGAGTAGCATAATTACTTTGAAAAGACTTTTCATTCCTACTAAAAAGGGAGATTACTATCTTAGTCTTATCACTTCTGCAAGGTCAACATAACTCTTTTTGCGAGCCCCGTAAATAATGCATAACCCCAAATACATGGCCTCTGCAATGCCATCCCGCCAAAAAAATAAAAAACATAGTAGCATAATTTTTGTATAAAAATAGAAAAAATAGTAAAAAATAGTAAGAAAACCCGAGAAATTACGACCGGGGCGGGGAGGGATGTGACCCGGCGTCCCGGAAATAAAACATATTTTTTTCCTAATTTTTTCCTATTTATTTCGATTTTATTTTATTTTGAAATTTCCGAGGGAATTAAAAATCCCTCGGAATTCCGAGGGATAATTAAAGAAATCCCTCGGAGTTCCGAGGGATTTTTGATTCCCTCGTTCAAAAATAAAAAAAAAAATCGAAATAAATAGGAAAAAATGGAAGAATCGTAAAAACGAAACCGATCCTATCATCTTAGGCACGTGGGGTGGTTTTGACCCCAAATTGAAAAGAAAAATACCACCAAGCACGTGCGTGTCCACACGTGTCGTGCGATTCGACCAACAACAAGCTACGATCGATCGATGAACTCCATCGGTTGGAAACGCGAAGCGATGTAGCGTCGTGATTTTTCCAAATTAGAGGAGGGGTGCGTCTCGGCGCGGTGGAACCACGGGGGTCGGGCGTCGATCGTCCCGCACCCGTTTTCTATTTTTTTCGATTTTAAATGAAAAAATGGAAAAAAACCTCGAAAAAATAGAAGAATTAGTAAAAAATAGAAACGAATCCCATCATTTCACGAACGGGGTGGGGAGGGGTGCGCCCCGGCATCGTGGAACCACGGTGATCGGGCGTCGATCGTTCCGCACGCGTTTTCTATTTTTTTTTCGATTTTAGATGAATAGTGAGAAAAACCCCGAAAAAATAGAAAAAATAGTAAAAAATAGTAAGAAGACCCGAGAAATTATGACCGGGGCGAGGAGGGATATGCCCCGGCGTCCCGAAAATAAAACATATTTTTTTCCTAATTTTTTCTATTTTTTCCTATTTATTTCGATTTTTTATTTTTGAAATTTTCGAGGGAATTAAAAATCCCTCGAAAATCCGAGGATAATATTTATGATGATGAACTTGTAATTATGCGTGTATGTGAGGGTAATTAAGACTTTCGACAAAGTAATCTGAGGGTATTTAGGTCATTTCCTCTATAGGAGTAAATCGAGGATAATATATCCCAAGGTGAAAAAGGTATAGAGTTATAAACATTTCATGAGATTATGACGAGCTGGATATTTTATCCCGGACTTCTTATACATCAAACAATGAATTCAATGGGATAAGTGGCCTTATCTGGCCTAATCCTATATTATCTCGTATAAAAAGGGTATGTACTAATTTGCCAAACTCGACCGCTTTCTCTGACCCAACACAAATTGGATCCCCCACGACCCAACCAGGCCCGTCCAATTTGTTATTTAATCGTCCGTATTTGATGTGTAGTCAAGTCCCAATCCCCAACCACTATGCCATGGTGAATTCCTGTTAAAAATAAGTACCTAAGAAGAATAGAAATAATTATTTGAAAATTCACAATTTAGTAGGTTTCAATTTACCAAATATAAAGAAAAATGAAATATTAAAAAAAGGATTGATATTTGATTCGATTCAATACAAATTAAAACTCAATTTCAGCTCCAAATAATTTATTATTTAAACTACGATCATCCCTATTTATAAATGTTTATCCCTGAATAAATGCATTCGATACTGAGCAAGTAATAATGAAAATATAAGAAATCTTCTAAAAAAACTTGTTGTTAATGTTTATTTTCTAATTGGGAGGATTTTAATGTTTATCTTTTAAATATATTTTGAAACGACCTAAAAAAACAAATTTTAAATAAAAGATCCCACAAACAATATTTGCTAAGCATCCAATTCCAAAGCAAACACCGAATGATCTTTTCAATCTAATCTTGTTTACTAGCAAAAATGCTCACAAAATTACTATAAAACAATAATTAATCAATTATTAGCAATCACTAATTAACTTTGAAGACAAACTTGAAAATTTGTAAAACTGTAGGGCAACTAAAAATTTTGCATTTAGTTTTTTAACCAATAATAATTGAGAGGGGAAATAAATAAAAACTTTCGCAAAAGTAGACTCGCTTTCAGCTTCCTTTCTCAGATTCTCTATCTTTTTTCCTTTTTTTCTTTTATTTTCTTCTCGCTTTATATTCTCTATTCCTCTTCTCTCTCATCCCTTTTGATAAGACTGAGCGCTCGCCCCTGAAATCTGAAACCCTCATACCAAACACAGCCTTTGTTTTTCTCTCAGGTTTTTCATCAAACAGGTATTGTTTTGATTGCGATGTTGATTGCTTTCGAATGAACACGTAATTTGGGTGTTTGTGTCTAGATTTAATTTTTCAAGCAGATCGTTTCGTTTTTAGCTATGATACTTTCATCTACGTCACACATCCATACCTGCGTGGATTTTGACCTTTTGCTGTGGTTCGATATGTGTTTTTCTTTTTTCCTTTTATTGTGTTATTTATTAATTGTTTTTCTTTTCAGAATTTTCTTGTGTTAAATTAGATTGTATATGGTTGAATTCTGCGGATGGTGGTATAATTCGGCTTTAGGCGGGTTGCTTTCTTTATTGATTGGTATATTAGGTTTTTATGCCCTTAAGTTTTGGGTGAAAGGTTTATGGCTGGTCTTTGGTGATATCCTTGTATATTGACATTTTTGTGGTTGGTTTTTGCAGGTTTTATAGATTGTAAAGCGTATAGTTAAGAATTGTTTTATGTGTGTATATATATATATATATATATATATATATTGTAAAGCTATATATATGTATATCTATTTGCATTTATATTCATAAATGTTTGATCGCCTGAATGATAACTGTTTACTGGTTTTCTTTGTTCTTACTAGCTTGAATTGACAAAATTAATTAATTGGTTTGCTTTGCTGATGTCTTATTCTTGTTTACCATGAGCTGCGTGTCATTTTCCTAAACTTGAATGTCAATATAACAAGTTGATTATTCATAGAAGATTTCTGGGGCTGTAAATTTTATTGTGCGTTTCTTTTTCTTGAAATCCCCATCAATTCTCCCCAAAATATGTGGCTAAACTTTATCTCACATGTTGAAAATCGTTTTTCTTTGTTTGAATAACAGGCAAAATATCACAGTGTGTGTCTATCTGTAGTTCACACACACACACTCGTTGTTTCACATGTGAATATAGAGGCTATGTGTAATTCTGATATGAATTTCCACCTTTTTATGCCTTAAAAGTATGTTAAACAAGATATCGCCAAAACTAAAAGCAAATTTGATTATAAGTGGACCATTTTTAATTTCATCTTTCCCTTGTATCTGAGACGGTGACCATGTATGTAACCTTACATTGTCTCCTATTCTTCTAAGTTTTTTAATACATCATACTATCTGAATTATACATTTAGGCACCATGATTAAGTTGTTTAAAGTTAAGGAAAAGCAGAGAGAACTTGCTGAAAGTACCAATGGGAAGCCTCCCGTTAAGAAGCAGAGTGCTGGAGAATTACGTCTTCAAAAAGGTCTGTCACATTGTTATGTACTGATGAATTTTAAAATTTCCTTTTATGTCTTTGTGTGAGTGCATGCCCCTCATTTTTTAAATTTCTTCATTAGCTTTTGAAATTCTTTCGTCCGTATATAGAGTTCTGTGCATAAGCTAATTAAGAAAGATGCTGTCCAGAAAAATCTGTTGACTAGTTTTTCAGAGTTGGATGACACTATAAGTTGGTATTATATTATTAAGCTGAAATATCACCTGAAATTGTGCGTCGAGGAGAGAGATAAAATAGGGGGATAATGGGTTGTTACGTAACTAATATAATAAAAAATAATAAATGAAGTGAACTGCAAGCTGAGTTTTTTTGTTAATTTAATAACAATTGATTTTGTTTCTTATTCCCTTATTTGGATAATAGAGAATTTGTTAATTATAATTCGCGAAGATAGGTCACTTGTGTTGTGTCGCCCATGTCATTGGGTTGTCAACATTCACGACTATCTTCCAACGTCATTCTTCCCAACCTTGTAGAATTTTATCCTCCAACATGCTTTATTTGACTGCTCATCTGAGATGAGCCCAAAAAGTATTAAAAGCTTGGAGATTTGCATGGTACATGTTTGTCAACCTTCATTCTGGGTGATTTTTAATGCATATGCGACATCGGATCTTGGAACAAAGTTTTCCTGATTTAGTAGAGGGAAATATTTTTTATCACATTTTCTTCGTTAATTAAATCCATTTAAGATTCTTCGAATATTTTATTATTAGTTTACTTTGGTCTTGTTGTGATGGGCACGTCTCACATATTTTGTTATTAGATTCTTCGAATTGTGATCTTGTTTGTCACAATTACATTAAATATCTGCAAAACATCCCATTCCAATTTTGCTCATTATATGCATTTAAGTCCTCGATACTTGCAGTCCTGATGTTGAGTACATGTTCTGCACATAGAGTTCATTTTTGGCGTGCTGTAATTTTTAAATTGGAATCACTCTAGAGACTTGGAAACTGCTTCCTCATGATTTGGTGGAGAAATAATTTTATGGCTTCAATATTCTTACTTGCATAAAACTTTAACACATGATTATTATTATCTTGCCAGATAAAGATCTTACAGCTGCAACTATTTGAGAAAATCTCATTTTCCTGCAGAGAGAAGTGCAATTACATGTTACATTAATTGCACAAAGGCCTTTAACGTCCTTGCAATGTAACAGCAAAGAGTTTTTCCTTGTATTGATACTTTTTAACTCTGGATAGAATAATTTATCAATGGTTGTGTAGGATTGAGAATTTTTTTATTAAAATATCTGGCATAGTTGCACTTTAAGATAGAATAATTTAATCAAGTATTGATAATGAAATATCTTATTTGACAATAATACCCTTAGTGTTTAGAGTATTTTTAATTTGTTATTGGTCTTAAGATTCCACTTTTCTGTAATTTTTCATTTTTGATAGATTTTATTTTAATTTTGTAATCCATGTTTAATATGTCTCATTTTTTTAATGAAATTATTTTTCTGTTGGTTCTTTATGTTATCTATTTGGTTTTGATCATCTTTAATCCCTTTTCCCATTTAACATAAACTTCTTCAATTTCACTTTTGACGATGTAGATATCAGTGAACTGAATCTGCCAAAAACATGTAGCATAGCATTCCCTAACGGCAAGGACGACCTCATGAACTTTGAAGTTACCATTCGCCCTGACGAAGGATATTATCTGTAAGTTCATAAATTCCGAATGACGTTTTTCTTACTTTGTGTCATATCCATTCACATCATTATGTCATTTTCAGGTCTGGAACATTTGTTTTCTCTTTCCAAATCTCTCCCATCTATCCTCACGAGGCACCAAAGGTTAAATGCAAGACGAAGGTAATAAAAATTCCATAGATTTTGATATATGTTGTTGGCCCGTTTATTATTTAATTCTGACTCAAACAATTCGTGTATTTTGCAGGTCTACCATCCCAATATTGACTTGGATGGAAATGTCTGCTTAAACATCCTTCGAGAAGACTGGAAACCCGTGCTCAACATAAACACCATTATCTACGGACTGTATCACCTTTTCACGGTACTCATCTCTCGTCTTTTGCTCTAATAAAAAAATCCAGCAAACTTCCAAAATAACAAAAATACCCCTGAGATTTTTTCAGTGTTTAAATCAAGAGGCAAAATGTAATTATTTTTAATGTATAGGGAGATTTTGAATTTTTTTTTTTGCTTATGAAGGGTTAGTGTAAGACAACCTCTCAGGTTATTTTTTGTAATTTTGAAAGTTTACCTTTTTTTTTTCTTTTGTTTGGTAACTAAGTCAAACCTCAAGGGGACTTTTTTGTAATTAGCCCTTCTCTTTTTCGTGAATATATGATTCTCTTGCATGTTTTATGCAGGAACCAAACCATGAGGATCCACTCAATCACGATGCTGCTGCAGTACTGAGAGACAACCCAAAAATGTTTGAATCTAATGTTAGGCGGGCCATGACTGGTGGGTACGTGGGTCAAACTTTCTTCCCACGTTGCTTATAGGATGGCTGTGAAGATTTTTGCACGAGCCCGGTTTCGGACGAAGTTGGGGCTGTGTTAAGGTTCAGAGGACTGTACATTTGGACGCTCATTTTATCCGTAGTCTTTCTGCTACAAAAATTTGAAGCTCGTTTGAATTTCGCAGTAATTCTGTGTTATTATTATCTTAAGAAGCAGAAAGCTGTTTGTATGCTGCTGTAACTTTGTGATCTACGTTGACTTAATTCATTGTGCACTATAATTTGAACTTTGTTTGGGAGAATATGATGAACGGTTGCTGCTTCCATTGTTGATACAGACTTGTCTTGATTTGTCATTAGGCTCGTAAAATGCGCGTTTTTGTCATTAGGCTCGTAAATTGAGACGCTATCACATCACTGTAGTCTGAAAGGCTGATGTGATTTTGTCTCGTATGTGGGTTTGTGGTGGAAACAAACCATGAAGAAGTGGTAGTTTATGATAAGGTTTGTGGTGGTCACTAGTGGAACTAGGGTCGTACTTCAGCTGGGTGAGTTTGCGACGTTTGATTGTGAACATTAACCTACGATGAGCGACCGCTGATCGGAAATCGGAATCTTGTCGATATATTGACATGTCCTTTTTCATGGTGTGGTGATTGATTTGCATTTTCTCACAAAATTGGAGTTTGTAATTGCATTTTCCGAAAATATTCAGCCACGTTTGGTGGTGTTTGAAAATATTGATTTGTTATTTATTATTATTAAAGTTAATAGTTATGGGCGAGATCAAATATTTTTTCTTTTTATTTAAGTTTAAAGAATATCTTTGTTACGTTCAAAAGCCCCAAAACTATTTAAAAAGACTAAATGAAAATAAAAAGAAAATTGTAAAGGAGTTGAGCAAGCCACTTTAATATTGCAAGATTTAAGGATGCTTATGAATTATAGTTTTTTATGTTGAAACTTAAAAAGAGAAAGTTCTCTTCTTTTTCTTTTTTCCTTTAAGAAAAGGTAATAGGAATTAAGAAAATCAGCTGCTCCGAGGATAGAACCCACTTCCTAATGTACAAAAGCGTAAATGTTAATGTACTATTATAGATGGCGCTGATTTTTTGGCAGGCATTTGACACCATTTTATTGGGTTTGTTTTATTTTATTTTTTGCTTTTTCTATTTCTTCTTTTTTTTTTCTTTTGTATTTTTTTTTCTTTTCTTTATCCTTTTTTATTTTGGGTTTTATTTTTAATAAACTTATATATATAAATTATTTTAAAGATCAAATCAGTCAGTATAATTTTGTTTTCCAAATTATACTATTTTTATATGTTGTATTAATTTATGATAAAAGTTATGATCGATTATTGCTTAACTAAAAAAATTGAAATTTAAATCTAATTAATTAGTGTAATTTTATTTTTTCATTAAATTACATTTTAAATTATGATATTTTTATTATCAACATATTAAAAATAATAATTATATTATTTAATTAATGTATTTTTTCTTTCTTTGTAATTTAATTTTTTTTCTCTGTACACACAATTAAATTTCGTCGTCAGTAACTTTTTGTTTTAGAAACGAAACTCATTTATCTTTCCTTTTATTTTTCCCTTTCATATTTTAAATTCTTATTTTAAAATTTTGTCCTTAGGTTGCAGTCATAAAAATTAATATTTAATTTTTATTTAAACGAAAGTTCTTAATTCTTTTCTAATATATTTTTAAGTAAAAAAGTAAGACTCAAATCTTAAGATGAAATATTATTAATAAATAATTGTATAAGAAAAGGGATATTATATTGTATAAATAATAATTATTTCATGACACATAATTTAATAATTTTGAAATATTTATAATATGAATGACTATTATTAATAAATGTATATTACGTAAAGGGAAATTATATTGTATAAAAATTAATTATTTAAAGACACATAATTTAATATATTCAATCTACCTATACAATAGAGAAAAATTTAGAGAGTTAATGAGAATAGTATTTTCTTTTCTTTTATTTCCACTAGATAAAACATACAATTGCTATATCACGGACCATGTTCAGAAAATATGAATACATGATTACATTACATTAAAATTTCGGATATATGACATATAAAATAAATATACATCGATATATAAATTATTACATAATATCAGGTTGCACTACTAAGTATATTTCCTTATTAGACAAATATGTTTGAATTAGAACTCATTTTGCAAAGTGTATGCATTTTATATTTGTATATTGAAGTAAATTGGCACCCTAACCATTAGTCGGACTCCTTAAAATTTATTTTTAAATTAAAAAAATACTAAAAAATATATTAGTAGACCTTCAAAAAATAAAATAGATTTAAAAAAAGAATCCTAAAGTAGGGAAATTAAACTAAATTAAAAGTTACCCAAATATTAAAACGAAACACTTAGATTTTTTGGGAGTTGCCTAATGAAATGTACCCGTTCGGTTGTCTAACATAAATTTTTGTATTTTATATTATCCATATTTCAGTTGATTAAATGTTACGATGTAATCTTATTTTTATATAATTTGTTTTTTTTCCATTCACTACAAATAAATAAAATTCACATCTAAAATTTTCATTATGAGAATGAGTCAATAATGTAGTATAATTAACAAAAAAAAAAAGGAATAATTATTGATAATAATACAAACTCTTTTATATATTTTTTTTACTTTTTTTTAATATTTTATAAGTTAATTTATATTAATCTAAAAATTATTGAAAATAAATTTTTCCCGCAACGAAGTGTGGGTCAAAATCTAGTATCAATTTTATATATACAGTGCCATCAGGACAAAAAGAAAATAAAAGGGCAACCCTATATGATTCATTCGAATATTTTATTCTAAATATTCTTGTGAAATATAATTAATTATCATTCCATTTAATCCAAATTACTGTATAAGACTTTACCTTTATTAATAATTTCTTTTTTCTCCTTTCAATTTTCTTTTTTGTTATTTAACATTTAATACAACCAAAACTCATATTATCAATAAAATTTCATACTATTATATTTTAAAATTCATACTATTATTATATTTCAAAATTCAACTACCACTATTAAATTCACAACTCTACTAAAATTCAAAAACTCGATAAAAAATACTATTACATTTTAAAATTCAAATTACTATTATCAAATTACATGCTAACCCTGACAGATTGCAAACTACATTATTCAGTTTTTTTTCAATAGACTGGACTGTCAAATTTATATTAAATTGAATAAGATAATTTCATACACAATCTTCAAACAAAAATACAGGCACCGATCATAATTTCATACAACTCATTATATGTAGAGCAAAGTTTCAAAGGCCATTATTATTATTGTTGTTGTTATTATTGTTAGTAGTTTTTTAGATGTAGGGGTAAATTTTACTGTAATTTTAATTAAATAGCATAAAATATTTTTTTATTAAATTATTTAGCAATTAATGATAATGAAGTGTAATAAATGAGAATTTTTCAAAAAAAAAATAAAATCTATTTATATTATCCTTAGCAAAAGATTCCATTCCAACAGATCAAGTTAGGGCGGCCGTCCGCCACTGGCGATGAGATGATATTTCCAATTTCCCATTACTATTTTTAGGATATTTTATTTTCCTTCAAGATTTTTTAAACCACTTACTTGAAATTTTATAACAAGTTAAACTTGGATCGTGAAAATGGATCAAAACAAACAAAAATTTTGCATTGTAATACTAAGCAGGGCGTTTGATGAATTTATAGGCTTTCAGAATATTTTGCAAGCTAATTACGAGCTTATAAACTTCATAAAAGTGTTAAAGTGGGTTATAATAATGGGGACTTCTAAGGTACCATTCCCCACTTAATTAGAACTCTTAGATCTAAAGTAGTTATAGATAATGATAAGATCTAAGGGATGTAAATGCAGGGGGATAGGAGGTATGGTACCTTCACGGTACTGTAGTCATTTCCTATAATAATATAAGTAATAATCTTTTAACTTGATAACTTTAATAATAGAATCTCATTATAAATATTTTAAAAGTTCTATAGGCTCTAATTATATTTTAAAAACGTGGAAACTAATAAATTCATCTAAATAAGTTTAAATATTGATGTGTTGCCACATCTATTCATTTCCTCTGATCTATCTACACATGGAATTATTGAATGGAAAATGGCAAGAAATTGGAATATGACTTAGAAAAGATAGAGTATGGGTGGGACCCCTTATGCTGACGTGCCAACCTGCCTTTGATAGTTTGATTTGTTGACCAGTTAAATAATCGAGGAGACAGCTCTGGTCCAATGCAGCCTGAAAATAAAGAAAAATATAATAATAATAAAGAAAAAGAAAAAAAGGAAGTTCTAAAAACCTCTTTTCTAAGAACATGATGAAATAAGATTTCCACTACAACAACCTGATTTTCTAGCAACCTTTTCTTCTTTTTTTTTTCTTTTTCCATTCCCATTTGTCTTATATTTCATTAGGACCTGAAATATCTATCGTCAATTAATAAATTTATTCTCAAACTAAAAATTCTTAATATATTTCTTTTTACATTACTTTTTATATTTTCTCAATAATACCTATATTTATCAATCTTACAAATTAAACCCTTTAATTTTTTATATCATCATACAAAATAAATACAAAAAATTACTAAATCAAGTATTTATTAAATAAGAAGAAATAAAAAAAAAGTATTATTCGAGAAGGAAATGAACTTCCCTTTTTTTAAATATTAATTTATACTTCTAATGAACATATTATTATCAAATACATAAAACTAAAGCATAAAAATAATAAGTCTTGCTATAATTTTAATTATTACTACTCTCTCCGTCCCACAAAAATAGTGCAATATTCCATTTTTGTCCGTCTTATGAAGATAGTCCAGTTACTATATTTAACATATCGTTAATTTTTTGTTTCAACACACCTTAATTGATATTCTTGAAATAGTAATTTTTACATGGTAAATTGAAAATTGACGATTACAAGGTAAAATTTTACCATTCTAATAACAAATATACTGACTTCTGTAATCATTAAATGATATTAATAGATTCAATAAGAGTATAATTGAAAAATACCAACTAAAATAATAATTTAACTATATGAACTACTCATTTTTTAATCGACATGAAATCAACCGTAGAATTATAATTTTGGGACGGGGAGTGCTAGTTACCTTTGTAAATTTACATATAAAGAGCCACTTTGTAATTTTGAAAAGGCAAAATGCGTTTGAAAACATTACAATCGCAAATTTGAGGTGAGATAGGATAGAAATTGATGTCTATTGGAGAAATTATGAATTGCATATTTGTGCATGTAGTATAGGTTGGAGATGGTTAATTACAACAGGTGGACAATAAAACAATTCAATTCAAAACTCCACTTTCAAGATTGAGCCCTGATTCACTGAAGCTTATATACAAATAACATTAATACTTAATATTTCATAACATAATTAAAATTATTATTTTCGGTCAAAAAGCATGAAAATAATCGATCATACACGACTTACGGCAAATTCAACACAATAAACACGATTGTGGATTGTGATAGTTAGAACTAGGTGTTCTAACCAATTATACTTTCCTAGCCACATTTTGAATGTATTCTACACCCACTTTTTCTCCCACGGCCAAATAATAATAATAATAATAATAATATTCTCACTCACACCATAAGTTAGAGTAGGCCGCATCACAGCTTAAAAAAGCACACCTTCCCGTCCCAATAACTTTATCTGTGATAATACATGCACATCAATATAACAGAAAAACACACACACACAGAGGCTAGAGAGAGAAAGTGCGAGAAACACACACTGCGCAGATTCTTCTAAGTAGGAGGAAGCGTATTCCTCGTGAGCTCTTCAGATTTCACAACGCAATATACGCTTCCATTACCTGTAATCCAAAATAAATATTATTTTATTTAAACAGAGCTATTATTTGCATTTCTTTTAATTTAGAAAGAGTGAAAAAAGAAAAAAACAACTGAGAAAATGATGTGGGAAGCTGGTGGTGGATCAATTGATTCATCGTCGGCGGCCGGAGGAGACGGAGGCGGCGGCGCGGGGCGGAGGAAGCCGTCCTGGAGAGAGAGGGAGAATAATCGGAGGAGAGAGAGACGGAGGCGAGCGATTGCGGCGAAGATTTATACGGGGTTGAGGGCGCAGGGGAATTATAATCTGCCAAAGCACTGTGATAATAATGAAGTTTTGAAAGCTCTGTGCGCTGAGGCGGGCTGGGTCGTTGAGCCCGATGGCACTACTTATCGGAAGGTCAATTTCCAACTTTTTCTCCAGAATTAGCTTTTTACTCTTTGAAATTTCGTCCAAACTTTTTTTTTGAATAATATTTGATGTGTGGATATTTGCTGTATCGTTATTTGCTGTTTTTGTTTTGAATTTATTTGGATCTGTAGTTTTTGGTTTTTTTTTTTCTTTCAGATTACGAGACTTTTTTCCTCTGTTTTCTGATCTCTGTTTTGAGTTTTTTCCTTTCTGCTATTTTTTTTTTCTTTTGTTTTTTAATTTTCTTTTCCTTTAAAAAAAAATTATTTTCTGTCTCACTGTCTCTTTTCAATTTTCCCACTTTAGTTTCATACATTTGTTATTCTGTGGATCTAATTGTTCAATCAGTTGTGCGCTGTTTTAATAGAACAAAAAATGGAGTACTTTGTTGAGGTTTTGATTACTTAGTTCAGTGTTTTAAAATCCATGGATAGTGTGAATAGCTTCACAATTAATTGAAACTAAAGTATTGTTTACAATTTATAATTTCATCTTTTCAAAAAGGAAAAAAGAACATAAGCGATTCTCAGCTTCCAGTTAAAAAATTAAATAAATAAGTTTCAATCAATTCAATCATTTTCCATTTTTTCTCCAGCATTTATCTTGATATTTTTACTGATATAGAGTTTGCAAATTCTTTTCAAAAAAAAAAAAAGATTTTCAATAAATTCCATCATTTTTCCCATTTTCTCTTCTATGTACCATTATTTATCTTTGACATTTTACTGATATGTGCACACAATACAACACAGGGATACAAACCATGCCCAATGGAAATAGGAGGCACCTCAACTCACATCACCCCAAGCTCCTCAAGAAACCCAAGCCCACCATCATCCTACTTCGCAAGCCCAATCCCCTCATACCAACCAAGTCCATCCTCCTCCTCCTTCCCCAGCCCGTCTCGCCACGACCCTCCTCCGTCTCACCCCTTCGCTTTCCTCCTCAACTCCATCCCTAACCCGTCTCTCCCTCCTCTCCGCATATCTAACAGCGCCCCCGTAACCCCTCCCCTCTCCTCCCCCACTAGACATAATCATCATCAACAACAACAACACCAATCTAAACAAACTCTCAATTTAGAAACGCTCGCGAAACAATCCATGTCGGCCCTCAACATCCCGTTCTTCGCCGCCTCGGCCCCGGCAAGCCCGATCCGCGGCCGTCGTTTCACGCCGATGACCATTCCGGAGTGCGACGAGTCGGACACGTCGACGATCGATTCGGGACAGTGGATGAACTTCCAAGCGTATGTGAACGGGGTCGTTCCGACCTCGCCGACGTTCAATCTCGTGAAATGTGGGCCCGGGATCGATGTTGAGTGTTCGGGCAAGGGCAAGGGGAAGGGTGCGGAGTTTGGGTTCGAGAAGGTGGCGGTTAAGGCGTGGGAAGGGGAGAGGATTCATGAGGAGGGGTTGATCGATGATCTCGAGCTCACGCTCGGGAATGGGAACACACGTTGATACGTTGTTACACGGAACGTTAATTTGAGAACACGATATGGGTTTAGGTTCGATTTTTTTTTTTTTTTTTGAATGGTTGATCATGTTTTAATTTACTACATTATGTTATAATTTGTTCAATTTTACTATTATTTATCCAATTGTGATTATTCATATTTTTCGTGGATTATTTGATGCTCATGTTTTTACAAGTTCCAAAAAAAAGAAGAGGAGAAAAATGATTGTCTAGTGATGTTTGGCAGTTATGAGCACATCATGTTGAGTGGTACTGTATCTGTACACCTCTGCAGCTGCTGCAGATTCTGCTAACCCTATATAAATATTCGTGCTGTCTATCTGGAGAATATGTATGAGTTTTCTAAGAGACACTGAAAATTAGTAAAAGAAATAAAGTAAAATAAGAGAGAGAGAAAGATGTACATACAGAAATATTCTCTGAAATGGTACTTTTGGTTTGGAATAAGGGTCCTGTGATTAAATGATTATTTTTTTAAATTCAAATAAAAATAATACTTGATAAATGTAGTTTAGCTTGTTACTACTGTGAGTCCAAATTTAGTTTGGTCAACTACTGATTTGATGACCGATTTACAAGAGAAATAAATGATGCTAATAATTGAACTGTTTGTTGTCCACGGCCCCTGGCAAGCTGGCCACTCGACTGTAATGATACGTCCTGATTTCGTGAAATAATTCACAATTTTTTCTAATAATAATTCAGAGAAAGTGTAATATTTGGAGAGATTATTTTTAGACATTAGCTTTACAAAAACCAAAAAAAGGTCACAATTTGCTACGGTTTCACTTCACTTTTAAGGGTCTTGATTTTGTTGTTATTAAACCGTAACACAAGGACTTTGTCACATGTAGTGCTACAAAAATGATTATGATGTGGTCTACTTGTCAAGAAAAGAAATGGGTTCATTATTACCCTATGAACATGCTATGCGTTTTTGGTCAACCAAAATAAGATGACATTTATTGTTCCACTCATAGCACCTATTGAGACACACCCAACTCATGTCCCACCATTGTTTAGTTCGATTCGATGCTTTATGGTATCCAGAGTGTTTTACAGTTTTACCCTCTACACCTCTACTGAGAATAACTTTTTATTCTAGTATTAAGCGCTAACTTGATTTAATACTGTTAGTACGTATTCAAGATGAAATAGCATAATAACAGTAGTGCACTTAGAGTAAGGAGAGTTGTCTAGGGCATGTTTGTTACTCCGTCGTTAAAGAAATATATCACTTTTTGACTTTCATAAATATTTTTTTCTTTAAAAGTAATATGATTGAAAAGTTAAAATTTACTTATATTTTTAATTATATTTATATTTAAATTTAATAGTTCATTAATTATTGTTCTCAAAGTACATTAAATAAAAGCTCATAAATAAATACATGAAACAAATATAAAAAGTGTAATATAATTTGAAATAAAAAAACATTATATAATTATGGAACCAAGGGAGAATAAGACTCAAAATTTTGAATCAGAATTCCAAATCTCTAAGCATGTTTGTTTTATGATTCAAATTCAATCTCCACTAAACAAATTCTAAGCATGGTTTGGCATTTATCATAAAACCATCATTACTCTATTTATATTTATATTTAATTAATATAATTAAATGCATAACAATACTAATAATTATTATAGTAATGATACATATAATAAAATTTACATTTATCATAAAACTACCATTACTCTGTCACTGCTTTTCACCCATAATTTGACATTTATAATAAATATATATAATTCTAAATTTTACATCAATAATTATTTTTACTATTTACATAAGTCTCAATAACCAAGATTATGAATACGCGAATTCGGAACCCCAACAAATCATAGCTCAAATTCCCTAATATTATATGTCCGGAATTCGAGTCTCCACCTATCCATCATTATGGTCGTATTTGGCAATTATCGGATAATTGATAACTGATTGTATTAGATGATTTGTTTAACTAATTATTTTAGCGAATAGTTATTTAATTTTATAAAATAACAAATAAGGAAATTGTTATAATTTATTGTTGAGTATTATTATGTTAATGGTATATGTTTATATGGTGAATGTATTGAATAATTAAAAAAGACTTAGTATTTATTTTAATATTATTAAATATATATAAAAATTTCTTGAATTACTAACTTGAAAATATATTAAATTTAATTTGCTCAAATCGATATATATTACTAATAATATTTGTATTTAAATTATATATATCTAGGGGAGGGTACCAATGAGAATTATTCCTTATTTACGAACTTGCGAACTAGTGTTTTATTATATACCAGCAGGATATTTATTATACAATTATAGTGTTTTATTAATATATCACTTATATACACCATCGCTGTTTTTATTATATAATCATAATATTTTAAGAAAAACTTGATCCATACATTTAATTAGATCTAAAAATCATAATTGATTTTAGGTTCATAAATAAGAACATAGTTCTCATTAGGGGTGAGTTCACATGGGAACCAATTCCTGTGTGAAAACTTAGAAACCTTTACATATGATGTGATGCTATTTATGAATCATGTACATTCTTATCAAGATAATAGTAAAAATCAATGGAATATAAAAATAGCAATATGAAAATATGAATAACATTTTGTATTATTTAAATTAACATTTTGTACATTCTTATTAACATTTTGTATTACTCACTCCGTCCCAAAAGGATAGTCCACTATTTCATTTCCGTCCGTCCCACAAAGATAGTCCAGTTACCATATTTAACATATCATTAATTTTTCATTTACACACACACCCTTAATTAATATTCTTGAAATACTGGTTTTCTATCTCGTAAATTGAAAATTGATGATTACAATGCATAATCTTATTATTCCAATAACAAATATACTAATTCCAACACTGATCTTGATGAGTATTAATTGACATTAATAAGTTCAAGAAGGGTATAATTGGAAAACACTAACTAAATTAATGACTTATCATTTATCTATCTATTTATCTATCTATCTACATGAGAAGTCATCCTCTATTTGAGAAAGACTTAAGTGCGATCAAAATATTAGTATTTTTTCCTTTTTATAAAAGACACTAAGATATTATATATATATATATATATATATATATATATATATATATATATATATATATATATATATATATATATCTTATATTTTACCGCTTAAGGATAAAATTGTCATTTTAACTAATTTTTTGTACTTCTAAATATAAAAGTTTCTATTTTCACATTTTTCAAAAATAACCATTTTTTCAAAAGAAAAGAAAAACTGATTCAAAAATTTATTTACCAAACAAACCAATTAGAGAATTTGAACCGCATAAACATCTAATAAACAAACATGTGTATTTCAAATAAACAAACATGTGTATTTCTAACCTGTAGCATATAATTTGGTCAGTACATTTACAAAGCTGGCTTGATTTGCAGGTACTGATAATTAAATTGTGACACGTGAAAATGATCAGAACGACATATTTTTAGTATAACACACAAATCACATAAATTTACGTTACGCGGAAAAAACTAGTTCGACTGTCAATAAATTTTTTACAAACAAAAAAAGAAAAAAGGAAAAAGAAAAATCAACGACATGACAGTTCAAGCACAATAAATTGAAAGCTCCCAAAGCACACACATTACTTCTAAGCAAACTACCTCCACCGAAAAAGAAACAATAAAGGTGACAATTACATTAGTATAGTTAGACCAAAATAACTGATTTGAAGTTGATGTTCCAACGCCGAACTCCAAGAGGCAATTAAGAACCCGACTCATCGGATGTGCTTGTCTTGATTTCCATAGCCGCTACTTGTGCTGTGCTGTCCGGCTTCGATCCTGGAACTTTTTCTGTAGAGTGGCCACATTCGTTGTATCGGAAGCAAGTTACGAGATGATCGTTTACTAAACCGGCCACTTGCATGAACGAGTACACCACTGTGGGCCCTGTGCAACGAAAGCCTCTCTGCATCAGATCCTTGCTTATGAGTTCCGATTTTGGTGTTTTTGCCGGCACATGACGACCGTAACGGAACCCACTTTTGATTGGCTTGTGGTTTACGAAACGCCAGCAGTAGTTGCTAAAGGAACCAAACTCTTGCTGGATCTAAAACAAAGGAAAAACAACAACAACACCATTATAAGTTTATGATGAGCAACGGACATCTTTAACAAAAATGGATGTGTACAAAAATACTGCATTTTGAGAATATAAAATTACAAAAAAGTGAAAAATAAGAAAGTCAAGTCATCTTTCAAAAGTACAAATAATACCCGGTCATATATTACTAGTCTACAAATTGACGTTGAGGGAGGGTATTTGTAAGCCAAATGAGCGTGGGACTTCTAAAATTTATTAATTTAGCGAGACATTAAATAATCGAGATATTAATTTAACACGTTCTCAATTCGAGACCCAAAAAAACTATTATTATTTCAGCGATATTACTAATATTATTAGTACAGGTTATTGAATTATCAAGGTTTTACTGTAGACTCATTGTATACAGTTTTTGCAATTATTCCTAAGAGAAATTCAACAATTAATTAATTTGCAATCAGGACAGGGGATATCTGTGACTACTGTGTTACCAAATGCAATTGAATGCGTAGACATTTTAACTTAATTGCTATGCTTATATGAGGAGGTTTGAAAAAACGTATACCAATTTATACCTTAAGCACCTGCTTAGCGTTCTCAATGATCGAACGAAGTTTAGGTTCAGAGAGCAATGTGCTACCCTGCACTCTCATTGACAGCAATTTATCCGCATCAAGGTTACCAACTAAAGTAGGGTCAAATTCTTCAAAAAGCTTCCTGAATAAACAGTTAATTGAAATGTCAAAAATACAATTTAAAAAAAAAAAAACCAAATCTACAGCCATCGCCAATTGTGATGGATACTAATGAATACGAATCCGAACCTAAATATCGATCTCTTGCTAAGAATCATCGGCCAAGCTAGCTCTGCCAGTGCTTGTGACAATACCAATAGCTCGAATAGCTTGATATCATCGTGAACCGGAACTCCCCATTCCTCGTCATGGAATGAAGTATAAAGTGATTCTGCAAAGTCAGAGTTTATGTGTTTTGTTATACGATTAACCTTCTATATGTGCAATAATATAATGCAAAATTAAATTAATTAGTATACGTATCCTTGTTGAAAATTTGAATTTTTAATGACAACATACAACTATTCTTATTATAAAAGATGCATATAAATTTGGGATCCTTCAAAGTCTATTAAGTTTGGCGCCATTGCTTAATCGAAAGCAAACACAGTACAATAAACACAATTTCTACCTTAATTTTCAAATTTTTAATTATCACAAATTCACTCATAAAACTCAGTTCTGTTTTATCACCATAGCACTAAAATTGATCAAGCCTAAAAGGATGAAAACTACATTTGATATCAATTAATGCAACAAAGAATACTACAATAGTTACTGTAAACTCTGTTTTGTTTGCTTTAATTCCAGTAATTAAACACCAGAAAAAAAAAAATCTGTATATGGCAGTTAGAAATACTGTCAAAATCACAAACTGACTTTAAAAAAATGAAGGGGAAATGAAGAAATTACCAGAATTAGGCGTGATCCAATCGCAACGTTTAATAGGGAGAGGAACGGCAGGAGTTAACGTCGACGATTCAACTCTAAGAGACACAATTTTCGCAGATTTCACAACGCCGTAACTATTTTTAATTCCACCAGAGCCCCTGCTTTTAGCAGATTTTACATTTGAGCCATTGGACGAAGAAGCGGCGGAAGAAGAGGAGTCCGAAGAGCTATCAGCTGAAACATTGCACCGCACAACAGCTGCTGCCGCGGCGGCGGCGCTTGGTTTCGCTGGTGACTGCGAAATTACTTTTTTAGGCTTCTTCGTAGTCTCTTTTCTCCGCTTCTGTTCTTCGAAAAGCCGGACCCGGTTTCCAGTAGGGGCGAGGATGGACCGGGTCTCCGCGCCGGGTTTTTCAGTAGCCACAGGCATTTGGGATAGTTTGAGAGGGAAAAAAGGAATTAAATGTAGTGTAAGGCTTGTTTGTGTGCTAAGAAGAAGTTTGAGGGCAGAAATATGGACGGGAATTTAATTGCAGACAGAGAAATGATGAGAACCCAAACACGGTTTAAATATTTTGGGTCCTGTTTGGATATGGTGACCGTTGGTAGCCGGTGACTATGATGGCGTGGCTAAAGGAATGAGGAGATTTGAAAGTTTCAGTGATATCTCGATTTTGCCATCGGCAAATTCAAAATTCCCTAATTAGCCCATTTACCATTTGAAATTGGTGGAGAAAAAATATCGTCCTACTGGGTCTTGCTAATTCCTCCTAAACCTTAGGCTAGGATATAGGTATTGATATGATTTACATATTGTACATTATAGTCCTTGTGTTACTTGTGGAAAAGGATCTAAACAATGTGACGTGTGAAACATACCTAAAATGCAACATCAAATATGCGAGTTTAGTCGAACATACCTAAAGTCTAGGTATTGAAATGCAATATAATTTTTTTAATCGAAAAATATGTCTAAAATTATAGAAATTATACTTGCTTGATAGTATTAAATAGCCCAATTTCGATAATTTTGAAACACATCTAAAAGCAAAATTCATTTTTTAATATAATAAATCTTGAAAGTAAAAAAATATATACGTGTTTAACATTGAAAAAAAATTGATTTCAAATAAGACATAAAAATGATTTCGAGAAAAAAATGAACGTGTTTAAACTCGTTTAATGAGTCGCCTAGACGTGTCCATGTCTCAGCAACGATATCTAGGCCTGCATGAAACCGTCGAGTGGCTTTAAGACGGTCAACGAAATCACTTAATCATTTTTTCATTGATATATAGAATAATATTTATGTCACATGTTTAAAGTAAATAAACAATTTTGGCCACATGTGATTTAATATATACATTTTAATTAGAGGTTATACTTGGAATAAAAAATGTAGCAGCATGGTGAGATTTTCGTTAGTTGTGCCTAAAATTAAGGTGTATGTTTAAAACCTGGGGAAAATAAACATGCCAAGGATTTGGTATACTTCCAAGTTGGCATGAAGATAAATCACAAGTATATAGAAATAAGACACTTTTGATAATGAAAATATACAAAATATATGTGTACTAATTAGTTATAATTCTACTTAACCAAAAATTTAAACGTCAACATTTGACAAAGTAGGAAAGCAAAATAATTAGCAAGGCCGTTAGAACTTCAAAGTCGAAAAGGTGAGTGAGTGGCCGTTGAAGATTGGTGCTGGCTAAGAGTCATAATCATAATTGGGTAGAGAGGGATTGTTTGGTAGCGAGTAATTTTACCGTTACGAAAAGGAAGTCCAAGCCCACCACTTCACCTGCTGAAAAAAGTGGCCAGGCCCAACCAACGGCTACTAACTATGACCCGTCCTCACATGTCCGGGTAGGTTAGGTCCGAACTGGATTTGGTTTTTATCCACTCTAGTCTGAGTTGAGGAGATGATGGCAAATTAGCAAGGACATTGATGGCATCTTTGAATTAAATATTGATTGGTTAGGTATTGAAAATTTCAATTATAAAATAAATATATAATTAATAAATAAATTTAAATGGTAACACTTCTGTTAATTGGACTAACGAATTATCGATCAGGCTAAAATTTTATACCATTATATTATATTACAAAAATTAATAAATTATATTAAAAAATTAATACATCATAATATAAATATATCATAGTATAAAAATCAAGTAATAATAGTACGAGTCATAAATTTATGAAAAATTAATACTTTCGAGTGCAAAAACCAATATATTATAGTAGTAAAAAAAAAAAAATACACTATAAATATCGAATCAAATAATTTAATGAATTATAACCTGTCAATTTAATCTAACAAAGCTGCTTGACAAATCCCAATCTTGAATTTGGAGTTTTAGACGCCCGAAAGATTCGAGTCTTCTATTATAATCATCACCTGAGTCGTGTAATATTACTTGAGTTATAATATTGTGAATTTGAATTAAAAACAGTATGCTATTAAGAAAATAGAATTTGAGTGCAATTAAGTGCTCTTTTTTATTATTATTAAAAGAATCCACAATTGCTTCCGATAATTGAGAAATATTGTCAAAAGAAATCTTTGGGAGGGGAAAAAAGGATCGAAACATAGAGAGTATTTAATTAAAAAAAAATGGTCGGAAGCCATTTTTCAAAAGAGATTATTAAAAGTTAGAGATGATGGTTGTTTGTTGGGCTTTTTACGGTTTAATCGTGTCATAATTTAATCACATTCCTTCATTTGATTACAACAATATTTTTCAGTTATCGCTCAATCATTCTTATAATTTTTTGTTTCTTAAATAATTAATATTATCATATTAATAAAATTATCAAAATAATCTTTTGAAAAATCTTAATATTAAAAAATATAATTTTCAAATTACTATTTGTTATATAATTAAAAAAACTTCTCCCTTTTTTCTTAATTTATCTTTTTATTAAGGGTCAAATGCAAATATTACGGAAAAAAATATTTTGTCAAATACTCTAACTAATTATACAAATGTCAAATAATTCAATCATAAATATACAATTACAAAGTTATCTATATTAAAAATAATATTAATAATCAATACCACCACCGTTACTCCATTCCACCCCCTGCCAGTCACCCACGCAACCGCGCTGCCACCAGAGATTTTTCCGGCGAGTTTTTTTTTTCCTCCCAAAATAAATTATTTTTGTGTTTTTTTATCCAACAAACATAAAGTAAGAAATCTTACAATAAAGTGAGAAATTCTTAATAAGAAATTTTCTTACTTTTCAATACATAAAGTATGAATTTTTCTTATTTTTTTGAACATAAATTGAGAATATTTCTTTTTATAAGAAATAAAGTAAAAAATCTCATTATAAAATAAGAATTTTTCTTTTTTTTTTCCGAACATAAAACAACAAACTTTCTTACTTTATAGGATATAAAGTACGGAACTTTATTTACTTTTCAAACATAAAACTCGAAGATTCACTATAAAGCAATATATAGTTGCATTAAATAAGAAATACATAATAATAATTTGAATTAACCAAGAATTTTTTTTTATTTTTTTTGGGGGGGCGAGGGGTGGGGCAAAAAAAAGTGTATAATAAGTAAGAAAGCAAGAAACTTTTGCAATCAATTAAAATATTTTTTGTCATTAAGTATGAATTATTGGACAAAATAAGAAATTTTATACTTATAGTAAGAAATTCGACATATAGTAAGAAATATTTTTCCAGTGACCGGAAATATTTTTGTATATATAGTAAGAAATATTTTCGTTGACCGAAATAATTTTTGGACATTAAATAAGAAATTGTCTGGGTTAAAAAAAAACTATAATGACTCCATGGATATATAGTAAGAAATTTTTTGGGTGAAAACAAAAAAACGGCCGAAAAAAAATTTCGCCCGCCAATTTTTTTTTTCTTCTAATGATTGAGAAAAAGATTTGGGTAGCCGAAAATTTTTTCGGCTGGCGGTGGCAGCCAGTGGCGGATCCATGATTTTAAATTTGGGGATACAATATATAATTAATAAATATTATTTTATAAGAAAGGTCACAACCCAATGCAAAATAAAATTACAATTATAATTCATTCAATCGATAAAAAGTACTAATAACTAATAGAACTAAATAAGTAACACAAATTAAACTACTACTAATTACTTTAAAGAAAAACATGCTTAGTAACCGATCAACAGAGCGCAATAAGTGCTTTGTTAGAGGGTGTTTCGCAAAACTTATAAAATCTAAAAAATATCTCTTATGCTTAAGAATTTATAAACATTTCAAAAAAGACTTTAGAGATCTTATAAGCTCCTCAAAATAAATTCATTAACTAAAAAAGTTTATAACCACTATGTTTTTATCACTCAAAAGATAAAAACACCCCTAACAATTTTTATTGTAATCCAAATTATCCGATATATAATTCCTTAAATTTCGAATATCTATTCATTAATCGTACAAAAAAAAAATCTTGGATTTCCTCTTGTAATAGATAAAGTAAGGTTTCTCTCTTTTCTTTTTAAACTTAGTAGTGTTAGTTTGCAGTTACATTAAAAAAAGGGAGTACAATTCTATTTTTAGCACTATACAATTATGATAATTTCTAAATTTGGGGGTACAGTTGTACCCCCACGTACCACGATGGATCCGCCACTGGTGGCAGCCGACGACAGTAGGTGTAGGCGGACGACAGTAGGTGTGGGCGGCAACCACCTGCTGCCCCAATTATTATTATTATTATTATTATTATTATTAGTTTTTCATAGTAAGAGTATTGTGATATATTTATATCATAATTTTAGATGATTTGATAAAAATTAGGGACTATTTAAGTTTTATTAAATATAGAATCGGAGGACTATTTAACAATTTTCCATTTTTTAAATTTAACAATTACCGTTGATCTTTTATTCGGAATTATCCTTGGGTTTAGGAGTCCTTGTACCTTTACTAAAGGAAAGCAATAGAAGTCTACCATAGCGGTTTTCAAATTCTTTTTTATATTTTTATTTTATGAATACAGACAGGAATCATGGCTGAAATATATAAACGTGTCTAGACAAAATGTTCTTATAATTTTCGTAAAAACTTGTCTATATAATAATTTTGTATATAATATAACCCGCCATCGTACGATCGAGGAAGGGATACAGTGGGTGAGAGGCATTCCCCTCGTCTTTGATACAAGTCTAACTGATGTTTTTATAATAGGAAAACTAATATAAGGTGAAGATATTGTCTATATAAAAGATAATGCTTTTAAATAGTTGTGTGATCAAGAAAGAAAATTATAGCAGATGAGTTTTTTATTGGGTTGTTGTTCGTCGACTTTGAAGAAGAAGAAGACAATTATTATTTGTGGGTTGTTATGTAATTAATTATGGTTAGGAATATTGGTAATAAATTAATAACATATTAATTTTACAAATTTATGTGAAGGCAAAATAAAGATTTTCAATACTAAATACAAATTAGACTGTTGTGATTAATATCAATATTTAAAAACATTAAATATAATTTGACATGTGGCATTCATTTAGAAGCTATTAAGTGAGCACCACAAAATAACTTACAGTTTATTGATAAATTCTTTAATTATTAAATTTTACAATGACCTGCACAATAAAGACAAACAAAAAAAATATTATTTATTAACAACAAATCACCGACAGTTTTTCAATTGTCGATAGAAATATTAATAGTATTTATCGACCATTATTTTACCGACAACAATTTTACTTACAATTACAGTTTCTTTATAATTTCTTTTAGGTAATTTGATTTGTTTCTTGAAGTGGTTCATGAACAAAAAAGAGCTTATCCATAAGCTATCAAAGGACTTCATACATGTTTTAGCTCTCTTCGTTTAACCATACATTTTCGCTTGACTAAATAAATGACCGTGAATGAATCCCATGCTGTCTTTTGTTCTCGAGTTTTTCATTAGAACGTTATATATTCATGGTCCTCAATAGTTTTAGTGGATGAATTATATGTATACTTGAGTTAAAAAAAAAAAAAAAAGTTCTTGATAGAGTTTAAATCAAAGCATTTTTTTTTTAAATTTCTTACTGAAGTCAGATTAGATAATATGAAAAACAAAATAATGTTAAACTTCTCTCAAAGCACACAAAACAGGGCGTTGCAAAAATAAAAATAAATGTAGTTCGAGAAAATACAATAAAAGAGAATTCTTTTATTTCGTTAGTAAGAAAGTCCATGAGAAGAAGGATTACTCCTTTTATCTCTCTTTCGTTTCCCAGTTATTTAAAAAACAATTTATTATTTTTTTTAAAGTTCCCATGTAATGAAGTTTAGTTCTCTAGAAAAACAATTTTGTTTACCGTATTACTATCTATGAACTCAACTTTTAATTAAAAAAGAAAAAAGTAGAAATAATAATAAAGAATTAAATATAAATAACATGGTAATCCCGAAKAGAAGACGTACAAGAAATAATATAAAATCCCAGTATAATTCATAACGACAACTAAAGCTAGTTAATGAACAAGCCGAATTAAACCTACCACCTCAAATTAACTTGGAATTAATTAAATAATTAAAAATAACAAACTTATCAAAAAAAAAAAAAAAACTTAAATATTTATACTTCACCAACACATGCACTCAAATTTTCTTCGGAATACACCTTGGAATCATCTTGATGGGSGGAGTACTTGTCCATTATTAGTCGCAAGGCAAGACCGATAYCAGCGATAATCGCGACTACCAATGGAGAATTWTGCGTTYAATATTCACGACACAACAACATTGCCGCGTCAATCACTAGAGCCAAKGAGCAATCCAAAAGGCCGAAATTCTCAAACCCCCCAAGAAGATTGAATAATGCAATAACTTGGAGATAAGTTGATATAAACCCCAAAAACAATACAAACCAAAAATCACCATKATGAGCAAACGCCCAACAAATAATTACAAACGTGACATTAATGAGCCCTTTGATGGAGTAATGAAGCCTTAAAGGTTTGGTTTTACGGAAAAAGGCTATGTAAAATAAAAGGCCAACATAAATTTGGGCTATTATATCGATGAATATAAACACATATTTATCAAACTTAGTAGGGATCTTAAGGTTGAAGTATACCAGTTCCAACAAGCCGACGCAAGGGACAAATGTGAATAAAGCCACGAAAAACCAAACCCATCTCTTTCGTTTTCCTAGATAATCTTCATAATCTGTACATATCACCTCACCTTCCATTATTAGTTGGTCGTAGATTGTTCTGATTTACTCAAAGTGTCGTTAGTTGGTAACGTTGGTTGAGAATACATATATATGATAACCCACGTAAAGAGACCTAGTCCTTTTAGAGTTTAGTTATTTACACCTACACAGATACAAATAAACCCATTAATTTCTCTAATATATACCAACACAATTTATTATCGTACAAGTGTCTATATACTGACCACGGGCCGTACCAACCTTGAGGCCGATGAGGTATATGCCTCAGGCCCATCAACTAAAAACAATTTTAGGGGCTCATGCATATATTTTCAAAAATCGTATTCCAAAAATTATTTGCATAAATAATTATATAAATAATAAATATGTATTATTACAAATAAGTGAATGGGCGATAAACTTTGGAAAAACATATTTACAGAGGCTAACCTTATTATATAGATATATGTATGGATATAGATTATAAATTTATTTTGATTTTTGATTTTTTAAAAAGATTATTACTTCATATTAGTTTATAAATTCTTACATTTATTTCATATTTTATAAAGTTTTATTTTATAGTATTTTGTTTCTTTTTTAATTTTTAATTTGTAATTTTCAAAGTTATTGAAATTTATTATGTATAGTTTTTTGTGTTTTTTTTTTTTTTTTTTCTGATTTTCTGTAAAAGGAAAAGGTGTTTTTTTTCCAAACTTTCTTAAGTTATTATTCTTTATATTTTTTTATTTTTTATTTTTTAAATTTTAGAAATCATAATCCAAAAAGAAAAATATTTACATAATATAATTTTATGAATAATAAATGTGTATTACCATAAATAGTAAGTGAAATGGTCGGAGAAATTTTGAATAATATATTTAGAAAGGTGCACTTATATATATACTAGCACAATATCCGTGTGTAACACACGGGTATTTAATATTACAATATCTAATTTATATATATACTAGTTTAACACTCGTGTGTTACACGGGATTATCAAAAGACAAATATAAAAAATATTTCTGGTCATTATTGAGTTTTTAAATTTAAAAGTAAAAAAAATTCAAAAGATATTGGTGCTCGTGTCTTGTACAAATGGCTAATTACTATTTATTAATTATTATTCTTTATTGTTAAGTAATTTTTTATATTAATATTTATATTAAATTCGTTAATAATTTCATATTTAAATAAATTCAAAACTTGTTACACACGCGGGTCTAATTTTTATTAATTAGTTATTATTATACAAATTTATCATACTATGTCGTATTATACTAGTGTCTAATTAATATTTATTAATTATTATTATACAAATTTATATTTTTATATTTAAATTAAAATTGTTAATAATCAATACAAAAAAACCCGGCAATACTGACGGCCAAAAAGCCGCCAGCAATGCTGGCGGACTTACTGGTGGAAAACAATGCTGGCGGCTTTGCTGATGGCCATGGCCGCCAGTAAACCGTCAGCGAATAAGCGGGAGTTTATCTCACTTTATTATACTGACGGGCATTGCCCGTCAGTATATCATTTTGGCGTCGTTGACGGCCATGGCCGTCAGGATCCTGACGGTCCTGACCGTCAGGATATGATTTTTAATTAAAATAATAATAATAATATATACGTTGACGGTCATTGCCGTCAGGATCCTGACGGTCAACCCGTCAGCATATATTTAAAAAAAAAAATATAAATATATATACGCTGGCGGCTAAGTCGTCAGCGTGCTGACGGCCTATGGCCGTCAGGATTTTAACCTAAAATTCGGCCCCAGCCCCTTCCCCCACCTCACTTTCTCTCCTTCTCTTCTTTCCTTCTTTCTCTCTCCGCCGAAAAACGCCGCTCCCA
>BMAC01000287.1:908281-942649 GCA_014905375.1 Phtheirospermum japonicum | reverse complement strand
CCTTTTTTTTATATTTACTGTTATTATTTTTTATTTTATATTTTATATTATTCTTGTATTTTTTTATATAATTGTTGTGATGAAATTATTGTATAATTATTGTTAAATTTAGGGTTAATTTTAGTAATAATCATATAATTAGGAATAATCAATTAATTAGGACCAATTTAGTAATTATTACATAATTAGGGGTCAATTTAGTAATTATTACATAATTAGGGTTCAATTTAGGAACAATCAATTAATTAGAGTTCAATTTAGAAATAATCAATTAATTAGGGTTCAATTTAGGAATAATTAATTAATTAGGGACAATTTAATAATTATTACAAAATTAGGGTTCAAATTAATAGTAATCAATTAATTAGGGCTCAAATTAAGAATAATCAATTAATTAATTATTACATAATTATGTTTCAATTTAGGAATAATCAATTAATTAGAGTCCAATTTCGTAATAATTACATAATTAGGGGTCAATTTCGTAATTATTACATAATTATATGTAACTCGTAATTTGATGATATTATATATTTTAATTCCTAAGAATAAAATATTTTAACTCTTATTCTAAACTTATCTTATAAGTAACTTGTCTAAGATAAGTAATTTGATTTTTTTTTTCTAATTATATGTGACTTCTTATATATTTATATTAGAAGAATATAAAATATTGAAATAGACAAAATATAATCAATGGAAAATATTAAATTAGGTAAATATAAAAAAAATATTAATTAGGTAAAATATAATAAAAGAAAATATAATAAATTAGGTAAATATTAGAATTCTTATATTTAAAAAGGCTCTGAACCTCCAAAATTCGCCAAGTAAGCATTCGAACCACCTGAAAATTACACGTCATCTCGAAACTTTCTAAGTAGACACATATGATAAAAATCTTTTCGTTTAGTATATAGGTAGGAATTATCAGTGTGATACACGGGATTTTATCAAAAGACAAATATAAAAATTATTTTTGATTATTATATAATTTTTAAATTTGAAAATAAAAAATTAAAAAAATATCGTATACTCGACTCGTGTCTTATGCTGATGTCTTGTTACTATTTATTAACTATTATTTTTTATTATTAAATAAACTTTTATTTTAATATTTAGATTAAATTTGTTAATAATTTGTTTATTTACATACTTAAATAAATTTATAACTTGTCACACACGCTCGACTCATGTCTAATTTCTATTAATAATAATAATTATTATTATTATTTTAATATTTAGATTTAATTTTATAATAACTTTTAATTACATACTTATAAAATTTTTGAAGATGCCATATTCTCAACTTATGTCGTATTGTATCGCTGTCTAATCAATATTATAAAGTATTATTATTAAAATTCATATTTCTTATGTTTTGATTGTAATTGTTAATAAATTAGTTATATACTCACATTATTGTAAATAACTCGTAATTTATTTAATTATATATTTGAAATCCTAAGAATAAATATATTTTAACTTTATTATAAATACAGCTTATTTCGATTATTAATAAATAATTAATTGTTTTTTAATCAATATTATCTTATAAGTAATTTATATATTAATTAAAATAAGTAAATTCTTATCTAATTATATATGAATTTTTATATATTTATATTGTCAAAAAAAGAGAAAATATTAAATATAATAAAAAGATTTATTAAATTAGGTTTTTATTTAAAAATAATAACAAGTTAGAAAACATACAAGTCTATAAACCTCCAAAATACGCTAATTAACAACCGAACCACCAGAAAATTACACGTCAACCCGAAACTTTCTAAGCAGACACGTAAGATATAAATCTTTTCGTTTAGTATATAAGTTGGATATATATATATATATATATATATATATATATATATATATATATATTATATATATATATATATATATAATTTTAAATACTGTAATTATATGGTGTAGAATATGATTTTTTTTTTAAGTATAAACAACAATATGATCTCAACGCTTTTCACTTACCATTAACTTTCCATTGTCGATTTTAATATATTATTTAGCAAAATCAAAATTTATTACCATTAATTTTCACTGTATACTTTAGAAAAAATGCATAGACAGGACTAAACAAATTATTTCGAAAAAAAACCAACACTCTGATATAGTCGTTAGGAGAAATAAGAATATTATTACCAAATATTCTCAATATAAAAATGCATCAACAAAAAATTATATCAAGAGATGATTAAGCATGTTTTATTTAGTTCTGTTATGCGTGCCCAAAATTAATTGAATATTCGAATTGAAAATTAATATGGAGAATTTATTATTAGAACAGAATTGACCAAATAAATTAAAATTTGTGAAAAATTAAATATATACTATCACTAGTGCAAAAAACGCGATTGGAGGGCGGTTCAAAACAGCCTTTAGAGGCGGTTATGAACCGCCTCTAATATTGGCGATGCTTAAAGTAAAACACTCGGGCAGCGGTTCGATAATAAGCGCTGCCAATAATAGTTTTGGCAAGCGCTTCGTAACTAAGAAGCGCTGCCCGAATTATATTTTTGGCATCGGTTCTGAGAGAACAACCGATGCCAAATTTTTTTTTTTCACCTGAAATTATAAAAAAAAAAAACAAAAAAAAACAGCTCCAGTCCAAAAAATTTGCCCCAAAAATTCACAAAATAAGCTCCAAAAGTTCACAAATTCTGAAAATCCCAAAAATTTTTATAATCATACAAAACAAAAATATTCATAACAAATACAAATTGTCCAAACAAACATCCTTCATGTCATAAATAGCAAACAAGTGTTCAATCCTTAAATTCAACAAAAATGCTTATACCCACTCCACAACAAAAAACGCATGCCTCCATTTCCTTTTATCCCCAACTCAACAAATGTGCTTACAATTACGAATTTAGAAGAATGTCAATAAAATATCTCGCAAACACATTACGAATATCATCGAACTCCAACGGTGAATAAGGATCTTGATTCGGTATCCAATCCTTAAATTCAAAATATTGAAACAAAATATTAGATTTATTAACACTATCTAATTATGATTTAAAACTTTTCATTATATAAACATTAAAGATAATAATAAACAAACTAACTTACCACTCCAATATTTCGACTATTGGGAAAATTATTGACAATGTCGTTCATATACCTCATCACATAATATCCGCACTCGATAGGCTCCGGTTGCTTGCGACTTGGGAAAAAAAAGTAAATAATAAAGATTTGTTATATTAAGACATAAAACTTCTAAAATTAAATAAAAAAACATATATTACCTTTATCCTAGAAAATGATAGGCCTTTACCATTCCCCTTTATTGATAATGCAATCCTAAAAGCCCTACATTTCAAAATATGATATTTGAGTATTTTCAACAAACACACGTAAAAACAAAGAAAACTTATCAACTGAAAAAAATTAATTTAACTTACAAAATCAATTCTTTCGATATCTCGGGGTCCTGTGTGGAAGCTGGATCGAACAAGTAACCTTTTCGTACTTCTGAGCATACAACAATTAATATCCAATATCCAAGTAACCTTTATTGAGAGATTTTGCTTGAGAAGCCAAGAACAAAAACTACTTAATTAGGTTCATTAACTAAAATAAATTCTTACATTAAACTCGACAACAATTTTTTTTATATATTAATGGTTCATAATCATCGTATCATGATCCACTTAAGATCTTACTAAGAAAACTAGGTTCGAACGGTTTCTATCTTTTCATTAATTTAATTAACGCAGTTATTTAAAGATCGGGAGATGATGATCATGTCATAATGCATGACTAATGTACAGTACATAAATATACAATATGCTAGTTCAGAAATTGAAATATTCCTCAGAATAGGATCAATAGTAGTGGTTTTGTACTTATTTATTGACCTAATGATCATGTCATATTTATGAAGAGTTCTTGTTGTGAAGTTGAGCTGGGATTTGGGTTTTTATTTAAACTAATAAACATGTATATCAAGTGTATATTTAAATGTAATTTGGGATATACAATATAATGGCTATATATTTTTGACTCTGGGCCTATTTTATGTTGTTAAATTGGGCCTTTTGTTCATATCAGGGCAACTAAAAGTAACCGAAATCAATTAAACATTCGTGAGTGAGTATCCTAAACATGTACTTTGATGGAACATAATTTCACGTCACCTCTCTAAACATAAATAAATGATCCCAAAGTACACAATCTAATTCAAACAGAGATACGATTCCCAATCTAGATACAAGATTCATATTAATCATGTGTTGGTTATAGGTTCTTTAGGCTTGCATATACTCACTGCATATATAAACATTTTCCTAAAGCATCATACATAAAATTAGGAAAAAAACAATCACAAGATCAAGTAGAAAGACAATCATATAGTAATAATCAACAGCCCTACAAAACTACTCATTAGATCTAACACATTTTTAAATAAAGAAACAGTAGGGAATACAGAATACAGTGGTTACAAACCATTAATGCCTGTAAAATGCAAACTAATTAATCCGCGTGTGCTTCACTAATGCAAACTAATTATTGTAGCAGCAAATTAATGCAAACAATATCAATTTAATCCAAACTAATGCATTAAATTAATATTTCAAGTAAAGTAATATTTTAGCTTTCAATTTAGAAACAATAGAACAATGTTCGATCAGTGAAAAAATATATTTGGGTTGTGTTTGGACTATTAGTTTAAATACAGAATTTAAATTTCGAACACTAAGAATTCATTTGTTATATGACTCAAAATTCAAATACTCAACCAACCAATTTTTAAACCTAATACCTACCATATATCTATTATATTTATCATCTATCCTCTTGTTTTTTCTCTCTTAAAACAAAGTTTAAATAAATATAATATAATAATATAATATCATCCGTCTTTTAAAAATAATTTGACATTTATAATAAAAGGCGAATGATTTTTAATTCCATAACAAATAATTTTTTTTATTACTTATAGAATTTCAACACTACAATATTTTAAATATCAAAATTTAAAATTTCAACAAATATTAAGTACTAAACAAACATCAGTACGAACATGCCCTAAGTTTATGATAATAAGGCTAGAATAATAAAGTGACACGTTTAAATTACTGCAAGACTGCTAGTATTAGTTTCTAAACAATTGAAGTTCAATTTTATCAATGCCATTTATGCCCTTAGTTTGTGATAATAAGGTCAGAATACTAAAGTGGCTAGTTTACACTAGTGCTAGTATTAGTTTCTACGCAATTGAAGTTCAATTTTATCAACTCTATTTATGATCTAATGTAACAAACTCCATAACCATAAGTATTAGACCAACATCTCCGACGAGTTGTTATTCATTGCCGACGTCGTTTGAGAAGTTTGCGACTAGTGTTAAGCACCAGACAAAGATCAAGGAAAAGCCGAGCCCTGTCCGTGGAGGAAGCTTAACAGGGAAAAAGGTACTATTGATTAACATGCTTTTGTGGTTATTTTTAGTAGCATTTTAGTACCTTTTTATCAGTGTTTTTGGTATAAGTTGGACCGTTCAAGCTTAATTTCGTACGTTTAGATTTCCAACTTATTTTACCGTGTTTTGATCTAATTGATGCAAAACAAGTGATTATTTGATGTTTATCACTTTACAGCTAAGTACCCGAGATTGTTCAGCGCCTTAGAGATAAAGTACAATGATCGAGAGGTGAAGATCGAACTTTCCGGCGAAAAATAGCAAGTTCGTGAAGTTAATGGTTACCCTAACGGTTATACCAACCGTTAAGACCAACCATTAGTAGCAGGCCCGAAAGACAGAAAAGAGGCTAACGGTTGCTCTAACCGTTAACAACCAACCGTTAGTGGGGCCCAGAATGCAGCAGACAGGCTTTTCGGCCCAGATCACAGAAAACCCTATAAATACCTCTTTTAATCCGAATTTCGGGAGAGAGGTCTGCATGTACGCCTTCTAACCCTAACTTCAGAGCATAATCCGAGGGTTTCAAGACGGACAACAACTACGAGACGCGACGATCAAGGACGACGGGGAATCGACGACTACAAGTTCTCGAGCCATTCAACGTCGATTCATCCATTGGAGTTCTGTTCGCTGCGTCCTCCCTTCGGAATAGCCGAGGATCTTACGAGTTCCAGTAGATTAAACGAGTACTTTGAACGTTTATTCAATTTTCTTAGTTTTTCATCATTAGTTTTCAACGTTTAGAATATTGCTTCGTTTATGTTCGTATTGTTGCATGGTTTGGATTTGTTGAACTATTTGGTTGATCGATCTTAGTTTATATTCCGTAATTCATGTTTTATATTGGATGTGTGGTATCCTGTTGGTTTGGAATTAGTTCATGCGTGCAGGTTCACAGTTTGATAAATCTGGGTTGTTAAAGGTTACAGCTAAAGGTTACTCCAACCTTTAACAGCAACCTTTAGCGGTTCACAGTTTATTTCAGATTTGTTAAAGGTTACAGCTAAAGGTTACTCCAACCTTTAAATGCAACCTTTAGCGGGTAGTTTAGTTATTCAGAATTCGATTTTCATGCAATCTGTTAGTTTAATTTATTAGTTAGATTTCAAGTCCTGCATGCTTACTGTTAGTTGGTTAATATATCGTATGTTGGAAATCAGTTTATGCATTCAGTTTATGTTGAGTTCTTACCAACAGTTAGTGTTTACTGTTGCTGTTAACTGTTACTGTTAACAGTTGGACCAACAGTTAGCAGTAACCGTTAGTGCTAACGGTTGCAGGCAGCAACAGTTAGCGCTAAAGGTTGCAACAGTTAGCAGTTTTTCACTTGAATGTTTAGTTTAAATTGCTGTTATTGAATTACTTCTTAGTCATTGAATTAGTTAATTATTGCTTAAGTTTATTTTATTAATTAGATAATTTAGTTTAGCTTAGTTAATTAATCTAGTTTAGTTCTTTAAATTCGTAGTTAATAAATCTCATCAAAATTCCCCCCCTTTTTGTGTGTGTTATTTGAAATTGAACGAAACTATTTGAGAATTCCGATTGTATGTTCCTCGAGAGACGACTCGAGTCAATTTGTCAACCTACGCGCGACTCCGTTCTTTTGCGGACAAGCTTTTGAATCTTTGACACATTTTCATAAGTAGGCAACCAAAAAGCTTGAATCAACTATCCGGCGGTGGGGCTTCTTTGATGAAGAATATTGTTCACGGGCTTGAATTGGGCCCAAAAGCCTTGAGAAAGAGCTGGGAAGGGAATATAGATGCCAAGGGTGTAGAGAAAGCCCGAGAATGAAGGGCTTGAACGGAGTAGTTCTGTAAGTTTTTTTTTTTTAGATACCCATTTACTGTTAGATTTTACATAAATGAAGTGATAGATTGGCAGTTAAATGTTTTTTCATTTATTGTGTAGGCACCGAGGAAATCGATAAGTGAAAGTCCATCTAAAGAAGATAATAATAAGATTACGTCTTCGAAAGCTACCAAAGAGGAAAGTAAACTTGAATGCGTCTGTGAAGAAAGAGATCTAGGACTGTCAAAAAAAACGCAAGCCAATTTTCCAGAACTTCTATATAGTACCAAAAAATGATTTGCACCACCTGATTGCTCAGGTAGGTGAACATCAAGTGGGTGAACTCTTTAAATCACATCTGCTGCGACCTGGCCCCCCAACTTGAAATTAAACCCAACACACATAAAACACGTCGATTTTGAAGAGTCATGGTAAAAAAATACTGAAGATCGCAAAGACCTACTGAAGAAAGAAATTTTTTAAAAAAATATGATGTACAACAATACCAGAGATACGTCAGCAGCCACCACCCAACCGCTGCCGCCGTGAATATTCCAAGACGCCGCAGTTACTTACCACCTGCTCCACGACCACATCACGGTTCCCTTTTATCCCTCTCCATCTCTGATGTCTGCTCCGCCTCCGCCGAAGGTATTGATGGCGTTGCTGCTACTGATGATACCCTCTGGGACGTGTGCAGGGGTTAGGGATGAAGAGGATGGAGTTTTAGGGATGTTGTCCATTAAGGCTTGGGCCTCAGTGTGGGCTATGGTTTGAGCTTGAAATTCCGACCAATTAACGTCGCCCTTTGGCTCGTCGCGTAGGCCAGAGGAGGGTAATGCTAGTTGTTGATTAGAGTAGATTTGTCCTTATTTTTATTAGCTTTTTAGTTCATTTTTATATTTGTTTTTGGTATAAGTTGGATGATTTAAGTATAATTCCGTAATTTTATAATTCCAGCATATTTTACCGTATTTTTATCTAAATTGATGCAATTAGGTGATGTTTCGTTGTTTTTTCACCTTACAGCTAAGTAACCGGAAGAGTTTAGCGCGTAAAAGACGAAGTTCGATGTTCAAGAATAGAAGAACAAGCTTTCCGGTGAAACGAGTAGCAAACGATCAAGAAATGGAGACCGACGCTCAGTCGCGTCGAATGACGCGACCGTCGACGCGAGCCGTGCCAGCGAGCCATGGTCCGCGTCAGCCGACGCAAGGACGACACTTTGCCGACGTGACGTTCTGAGGCGTCGATGTCGACGCACCAAGGCCGACGCAACGTCGACGCTAAGTTTTGAAGCGTCGACGTCGACACACCAAGGACGACGCAACGTCGACGCTAGCTGCTGAAGCGTCGACGTCGACGCACTACATCGACGTACCTGCCAGAGTTGCGTGCACCCTGCCGACCGCACATGCCGAGCGCTGCCGACATCCGCCGAGCGCCTGCTCGCGTCAGTCGACGCTCCACCGACGCTCCGTCGATGCGACGGCCCAGAATTCAGAAATTAGGGTTTCTTGCGCGCCTAGACTTGTTATATCTATATAAACCCTCATTATTTCGGGTTTTGAGGAGGATACAGGAGAACACACGACCCCCTAGGGTATTTGAGCTAATAATACACATAATTCCACATCTCATAACGATATTTGAAGACGGAGATCAAGGATCGAAGAACAACGCGTCCAAAATATCGAGTTCGAGTTCGGGATTCATTCTTCGCCCAAGATCAACGTTCAACCTCCGGAATAGCTGGAGCTTTTTACTGCTTTTAGTAGTTCGAATAAGTACTCTAAACTCTTAGTTAATTTAGTAGTTAATTTCTAGTTTAATTCTTAGTTAATCTCTTAGTTAATTCTAGCTTAATTAGTTTAATCGTTTATGCTTGTTATTGGATATTGGTTAATTTAGTTGATTTATGCTTAGTTATTCAATAATTTTAGATTCTTATGAATCATTTCTTAGTGGTAATTTATTATATTCATGCTTTTAGATTCGTTGCTATTAGTTCTTAGTTCTTGAGTTCGAGTAGTTTAATTATCGCTCGTAGTTGATAATTTAGTTAGAATAATTAGTTTAAATAGATTTAGTTTAATTATTGCTTTAGTTATAATGATCAATTCAAAATCTTTTAAAACCCCAAATGTATATGTATGTTATTCGAAATTGTGAAAAACATCGATAAAACCGAACAGTTGTTTCCTCGAGAGATACGACTCGAGTCAAACTCATCACCCTACAGTTACCTCGTACACTTGCGAGCAAACTGACGTGTTTTAAATTAATTTATTAAAAAGGGGTGCACAAAAGTTTGAGTCAGTTGTTTCGGTCTTTTTTGGATGATAAAAGGGTTTTCGGTGGGGTTGGAATCAGGGGAAAGCGTGTGAGTTGGGTGAATTGGTATTTGAAGATTCTAGTTTCATCGTAAAGTAAACAAGTTCGGGGAGGGGATGACACAGAACAAACAAATCTCAGCATGCACAGTTATAATTTCAGTAATGAAATTAAAATATTGTAGGAGAGATTTGAGGACTTACGCATTTTGGCGAGTTGTGGATCGCTGTTGAGTCTGAGATGATTGTTGGTGGGTAAGCTTGTTGCAGAGAGAAAATGGTGGTTTTCTGATTGTAATTGTGTAGAGTGGGGAGGGAGAAAGTGGAATAATTTTTATATGGGACGGCGGAAGAGCTGATGGGACGGTTAGAAGTGGGGTTAAGTAGGGTTTGCTGGAGGAATGTTTTGGGCCTTTAATTTTTAGGCCCACTAGATTTATTATACTCCGAGAAAATGAGTGAGTGACGCGTGTCCGACAAGGGGGCATACTGCATTTAATAAAACTTAAATGAGATAGGAGGTGGGGAAAAGGCGTGTCTTGACTTTGTGGATTAGTTATGATTGCGATTTTGAATTATTGAGGCTAGTTATAGTTGTAGGTCGTCAGAGGAGTGGTATGTTTTTTAGGTCGCCAAGTGGAATCTTGAGATTTAACTTGGAGGCTTGTACCCGTGAGTTCGTTCAGTGTGTAAGTGTTGTGTGGTTCAGGTCGTTATAGTCAGGGGACTTGGACTGAGGATTTGTGGTTGTTTCTACGAGGTGGTCATTTTGTTGTTGGAAAAGCAAGTTCGTTGAGATGAGATTTTACGGGTCATAAATTCACTTGGTAATTTATGATGAAATGATGAGCATTGTGCCTCGATTTGTCGGGCTGGGTGATTCTGGTAAATGGTTTTGGTAAGGTGAGGTAGTAATTTATTTATGTGTTTGTTCTTGTGCTCTTTGATTATGTTTTTACATGTCCTACCTGATTTCGTGCCTTAATCAGCTAGAACATGGGGGACTAGCTGATGCGGATCAAAATGTCCATACGTGATATTATTTTTTGTATGAGGTTATTTGTGGTAAGCGACCTCATTTCTAGGAGAGGGTGTTCCTCCTCCAAGGTGGGCGAGCTGTATTGTGTCCTTGAGAAGTGAGCGAGTTGGTTTATATAGAACTTCGGTATAAAATGTGGCTTTTGAGCCTAGGATTTCTATATCGACTTTCCCCACTTGAAAGTCATTGTTAGGTAAAGCATCTCTAGCGGGCGCAATTAGTTCATCTTCTTAGTCGCTRGGAGAAAGGTAGCGAAATACGAGTACTCAATTCAGATTCGATATCTGGGCTTTCTTCTGTTGGAGTGAATCCCTTGCTYCTTGGTCTCTTGCGGCTCCTCTTCCAGTTCGAGTGGGAGTTAGCGACCTTTAGTATGGGGATGAGTTCTCATATAGGGTCGCGACCTCTTATGTTTAGAGCTGTATACTTGAGCTCGATTGTGGGTTGTATGGATGTTAAGCCCGTGAGCTTGAGGTGATTGTATTATATGGCTTTCGATGGGTTGTATAAAAGGCCCAGACCTGTTGAATTAAAGAGATTTGTCATGTATGGGAACTTAACTTGCGGAGAGAGTCCTAACTGAGAGTCGGTTGTGGAGTTGTATTGTGAATGGAATTATGGTTATAGAAGGTAACCCTAAATTGAGGGAGATCTCCCATATCTTTATATAAAGGGGGCGAGTGCCTCTCATTATCTTTTAAGTTGATATTGTTCTATCGCATTACTGTTTATTTTTGAAGAGAAGTGCTGACTGTTTGGTTTTCGCTTATTAACTTAAGCGTCGGAGGGCCTTAACGGGCTCGAAATCCGGCCCGTTCGAGGCGCTGTTTTGCAGGACCAGCGAGGTCGCCAGGAGATAGGTGAGTACCCCCTTTATTTGGTGGTTCAACTTTTTGGACTTATCAGTGAGTAATGACGCATGTCAGTTGAAATTCTTAAGATTCAGGATGCACCATGAGTCACCACATAAAAAACGAAGCGAGCAGAATGCAATATGTGTTAACTAAAGCAACGGTTAGTCTACAAATAAACTATGACTCAACATAGTCAGTATAAAAAATAATTATATTAAAATATAATTAGAAATAAGTTGGTATTTGTCAATAATTAGAAAGGGGATGCTCTTTTGTTCTTAATCATATTTATTTCATTAATAAATATTTCATTATCAACAAAACAACATAATATAAAAATTTTGCTGAGATCGTCCAACCATTCACAATTGTAAGATTTTTAGTTGAAGTTAAAGTTTTAAAACTCACCATAATAGAGTATAAACACAACAAAATGCTGATATTGTGTCCCAATGAACACTCCTCGGGGATTATTGGTCTGGACCCTGGGCACAATTGGTTACGGTTGACTGTTGGTTCCCGATTTCTCAAAATGTTAGAATTGGAATCGTGATTTTACGGTTTCGATTTCAAAGTTGAGATCACTGATTTCAATTTCAGTTTCGATTCCTCAACGATTATGGTTCTGATTTTAACCGAAACCTTCAATTTTTTATTTTTTTTTAAAATTTTTTTTGCATTATTTAAGTTTTAGATAATATTTTTAATTTTATATATAATTATATACAATTTATCATATTATTTATAAATATAATACATTGTATACATATATATATAATAAAAAAATAAAATAAAAGACAGGCCAATTCTAATATCTAGTTCAAAGACGCTTTTAAAAAAGTGACACGATTTTTATACCTTGAATTCGAAAAAGAAACCATTAAAACCGATTGGGTGCCAATTCGTACTACGGTTGCTATTTTTGAGTAATTGACTATAGTTACAATTTTAAACCAGGTCTCAATTCTGTTTGGTTAGGTACAATTCATGGAGCTCAATTAATTACCGAGAGAGAATAAATACAATGATAACTGAATGCATTTCTATTTTCAATACAGCAATCTACCAGCCGATGATACTGAAACTTTCCATATTACATTATCCGTCCCAAAAAGCCCTTAATTAATATTTTTAAAATACTAGTTTTCTATCTCGTAAATTGAAAATTGATGATTACAATGCAAAATCTTACTATTCCAATAACAATTATATTAATTCCAATACTGATTTCTATGATTATTAATTAAAATTAATAAATTCAAGAAGGGTATAATTGGAAAATACTAACTAAATTAATGACTTAACTATATAAACTACCAATTTCTTAATCTCTGTGAAACCAACCGTAAGACCATCAAATTGGGACGGAGGGAGTATTAATTTCTTTTTATTCAAGTTTCTTTTTAGTTTTTCTTTACTTTTTTTTTGTTTTTTTTAATAAACTAGCCGTTTTCATACTAATATCGTATTAGGTTTTGTAATACTAATATATCTCAATTTATAGTATTGTAACTCATCTTTTCAATGTTCGATTTTTTAGTACTATTTGTGCTTATTGAATTATTATCTTCAACAACAAATAATAATTAGATATTTATATAAAATATTTAAAACAAGAAATAAATACAAACATATATCTATAAATATCAATTATGAATTATAAGGTCATCTCCATTGAAAAAATCAATCAACGGTGTTTTGCAATTTTTCGTGCCACACAAAAAAGCACAATAATTGAAATCGCACATCAAGTGTGCGATTTTCAAATTAAAAAAAAAAATTAATTAATTAAGAATCGCATACTTAGTGTGGGATTCCACAAATAATTAAAAAACTTGGAATTGAAACTGCATGTTCGATTTTTAAATATAATAAAAAAGAAAAACTAAGAATTGCACACTTAGTGTGCAATTTTTTTTTTTAAGAATTCCATTTTTTTTAATTTGTGGATTCGTACAATTAGTGTGTGATTCTTAAATCTTTTTTTAATTTGGAAATCGCATACTTGATGTGCGATTTCAATTTCAAATTTTATTTTAATTTTTGGATTCGAATACATGGTATGCGATTCTTAATTTAAAAAAAATAATTGTAGGTTCGGCGTGCAATTCCTATTTTATTTTATTTTAAATAACTTTTAGGAATCGCATGTGAATGTGAGGTTTCATATAAAAATACATTTTATTTAAAAATCGTACATGCAATATGCGATTCCACCTAAATTAATGACTTTTATTTTATTTTAAATAACTTTTAGGAATCGCATGTGAATGTGAGGTTTAGAGCCGGCAATTTCAGGCCCGGCCCACGGGCCGGCCCGGCCCGGCCCGATTTTAGGTGGGCTTGGGCCTTGAAATACCAGGCCCAAAAAATCGGGCCATTTTTGGCCCGGCCCGATTTGGTGGGCTGGCCCGGCCCGGCCCGACTTGGCCCGCAGAAACACATTAAAAACCCTATGGTGGGCCGGGCTTGGGCCAACGAAATCACGGCCCGATGGAATTTCGGGCCGGCCGGCCCGGCCCGATTTTCGACGTTGGTCCGACGAGCTCGGGCTGGGCTGGCCCGGCCCAGCCCATTGCCAGCTCTAGGTTTCATATAAAAATACATTTTATTTAAAAATCGTACATGCAATATGCGATTCCACCTAAATTAATGACTCGTTTTCCGTCGACATTTTTTACAATCCAAATTCAAAATTACTATATTTCAGCTTTTGCCGTCTTTTTTCAATTCTTTGCTTTTCATGATTTCCAGACTCGTGGATCTATTGACATCAAATTTATAAAAAAAAAAACAAATTTAATAAATAATTTCAGCATTTAATATGTATTCCGAAGAATCTCGGTCATCGTTAAGACAACCAAACCAATTCTCATCAGAGGTATTTCATTCATTTGGCAGTAAACTTAACGGAAGGAAGTAATAAAGTGTGTTAATAGCTGTTAGGATTAGGAATTAAGTCTCAATCCAGGTTTCATAATCCAGTCAGCAACTTGCCTACTCATCTATCCAGTCAGCCCTACCTTTGTTTTATCTGCTTTTGGACGTATATAGAGCCTCATGCAAGCTGCCATGCATTTGCATGTACTGAAGTGATCTGCACCCTTCATCCAAGTGTATAGGTGTAGATTTATCAACGGCTCATGTCTTTTGACCATTGCATCCTCTTATAGCCGCTGCTAGGGTTTTAGCATTATATATGTAATCAGCAAGACATTTCTGAATAATAAGAAAAGCCATCTTTACTCTTTCCTGTTTTGGTTGTTCAGCTCTTAGCAGCTTTATCTTTCTCCAACAATAGCAATCAATTTTGTTAAAGTATCACTGAGAAATTCGAGTATCACTGAGAAACGCTATTTAGGGTGACACTACCATATTCATATTTCATTGTGTTTTTAAAATTCCAGACTTCTTAAAATTTATGCTAAAAATCTTACCATTTAGATATCATAATTAAAATTACTTAGTTATTATAATAAATATAAATAACATGGTAATCCTGAAAAATAAATCAATATTAAATCCCAGTATCACTCATAACGACAACTAAAGCTAATTAACAAGCCGAATTAAACCTACCACCTGTCCACCTATCATAACTCGAACTTGGAATAAAATAATAAACTCATTAATTTTTCTTCCAAATGTTCCTAGAATCCACTTGATCCATGGTGTGGCTAGGACGTAAAAAAGTGTGATCGGTTGAAATATTGTTTTTTTTTTTAATTAAATAAATTTATTATTATTTATTTCTTATTTTTAATATTATTTGAATAACATAGTTAGAGGACTTTTTTAAAAAGATCATATATTTATTTTTTTAAATTGGTTGGACATAAACAACGATGGGCCAGAGGATTAAAAGGAGAGAGAGAGAGGAAAAAACTCGTATAATTTCATTAATATCCTTATATTTACATTAGAAAAAACGAGAGAGTATATTATCGGACCAGGTGTACTTTGCAAGGTGCACCCTGTAATTTAATTTATCATCGTATATAATTGACATATATCATCACATATAATTGGTACATATCATCACATATAACTGATACATATCATCACAAATAATTGAAATTATAAATTTAAAAATTTAAAATCCTAAAATTAAAAAAATAAACATAAAACAAAAAATTAAACCCTAAAAATAGAAAATTAATCCCTAAAATGAAAAACTACATCCTAAAATTGAATATTAAACTCTAAATCCTAAATTTCTATCATATATCATCACATATAACTGACACATATCATCACATATAACTAACACATATCTTCACTTCACATATAACTGGTAGAATGGTAGATTTTTGTTGGGACCCTGAAATGGAAAATTAAATAAAAAAATAATAAACTAAACCTTAAAATGAAATATTAAACGTTAAAATGGAAAACTAAACCCTAAAATGGCAAATAAACCCTAAACTCTAAATTTTTGTCATATATCATCACGTATAAATACCATATAATCCTAAATTCTAAATTTTTGTCATATATCATCACGTATAAATACCATATATCATCACGTATAACTGTCATATATCATCACGTGTAACTGTCATATATCATCACGTAATACAGGAACACCTAACAAGGTGCACCCGAGTGCACCTAATAAATTACCCGAAAAAACAGTAAATTGTCAATTATCAAATTTTATAAAAAAAGATAATTATAAAAAAAAAAAATACATCCATAGATCGCCTTGGTGTTTCAAATCTGAAAATCCAACTATATATTTTCAATGCATAGAATTGATAATAATTGAACAATGTAAAAACATATATATAAATGCATAGCTTTACGCTTTGACCTTTTGTCCACGGTATTTAATGTTAGTCATAATCGAAGTATATTTACCTAGCTATAGGCTTTTTCATTAAGCTAGGATGTAAGTGTATACTGTTGGCATTTTTCTGCTGTGTTTTCTATCATATCAGAAAATGTCTTGCACACAACAATGAATCAGCTAACCAGGCTTGACTTTACGTCTCATCTATATATAGGTATTATTAATATTAACACACCCTTCCTAGATAGTTTTATAGACGCCAGAATGAGCGTGCGATTTCTGAATGATGTCCGATTGCTGGTGCTAGGCCTCGTGGCTTTGATAAAATTATTTGTCATATCAAATGCTAGAGTTTCATGCTATTAAAATTGTGAAAACACGTATTCAAAATGTAACCAATAAGAGTGTACACGAGTTTTGTTTTTTTTTTTGTAAAGTATTCAAACCAGATTTAAATTATTTTTCACAATTATAGCGTTTCCTTCGACGCAAATAATACTCCCACTGTTGAAAACAAGACTTACAATTATTTCACACAATTTAAAAAAATATAAATTAATATAATTAAGGTATGTCTTTCCCATTTATGCTTATATGTTGCGTCTGGTGGAGAACCAAGCAAGCTTGGGCGACCGCCCTAGTTGAGTTCGTCTGATTATTTACTAATTAAGATTCTGCCCTACCTGAATTTCTGAAAAGCTCAATTGATTGATTATACCCGATTAGTTCTCATTCAGGAGCTAGCGCTGTGAAGGCTGTGATGAATTTGTAGTTATTATGAAGACGAAGAAGACTGGGCCTTTTCTAGTTGGTTTGGTTTGTGGCCTTTTTTTATTATATTGCTAGCCCACTAAATTAACCCAACTAAGTCAATTAAACTACTCAACCCAAACGAAGGAGCCGGTTGTCTTTTTTTTTTTTTTTCAAAACCAAATCAATCCTTCATTGTATTAAATTATGGGTCGGTATGGTATACGGAAAATTTCAAACCATACCGTATCGTATGCCGTATCGATTTTTTGGGCATAAAAAAGTTTATACTGATACCGCACTAAATATTTTGTTATACTGAAACTTGGAATACCAAATTTTTTGTGTGATAAAAAACTCATAGCGTAGTGTACTAAAATAATGGTATACCAAAATTAATGACAATAACAGTATCATGCCGACATTTGGTATACGTCATACTGAAATTTTGATTTAACAAAAAAGCCCGGTTAAGAAAATATCAAATTAATTATTCTAATTTGTAATTGTTTAGAATTAGTAAATCGAGTCAACCCAAGTTACCATCGAGCCAGTCTACCTTTATTTAATTGAGTCAAACCCCACCAACTCGATTTGAAACCTAGAATGAGAAGTCGAGGAAATCCAGATCTAACTTGCCTCAAGATAAACCTGAACCGTGACCCACTAGCAAGCAACAGCAACAAAATGCAATAGCGCGCGGCGAGTTCAATTAATAAGCGGGACTGGAATTTGACAATGGCGTTCGGGTCTCAGGTAACTAAGTCGAGTTCAATAAAGAGGAGATGAGGGGACTGGTACTAGTGGACGTCGATGAACCAGTGTTGGAGATAAGTGGCTCAAGCGGGCACATGATTAGTGTTTGGTCTTCAAAAATTGGGGAAATGGATTTTGCTTTGTGAATTTGAGTCTTTTAAACGTCTTTTTGCCTTTCTAATTTTGAGTTTTGCAAATTATAAATTAAGATATTAAGTTAGTTGAACAACTTTGAAAATCGAAAGTGTGATTATGAAAATAACTTGGTAGTTCGTTAAGTTCGGTATAGATACCTAAATATATATTATGTTGGATATCTTGGTATATGATGAAATACCAAATTTTTGGGAATTTATATATCGTTGTTGTACTATTTTTTACCGGTGCAGTAATATACTGTATTTAAGAATTTTGGTATACAAAAAGTGAAATATATCGATGTTTTTCAGCACGGTATGTAGGGGTGTGCACGGGAATTTGAGGATCACCGAAACAAATTGATATTCGAATTGAAGAGTTTTCGAATCGAAAATATATGTTGACTTTTTTACTTTTCCCAAATCGAACTGTCTCAAAATTTTTATGGCGCAGTTATGGAGATTTCTCAAATACTCATACCGAGAAATCGTAATGAACCAAAGAGCCAAAACTAAACACCAAATTTTAAGATTATTTTTTTACATTATATCATATGTGAATATTACATTTAACTTATTTATATTTTGATGTAAATTATACATTATACAAACTTTGTACTATTAAAATAAAACATAACAAGTATTAAATGTGTAATACTGATAATAAAATAAATTACTAACTTTGGGCATGACAAATATTATTGACAATAAATTATTATTTATTCGAAACTTTAATATGTGTTAATTTATATAATAGTTGCTTGAATAATTATGATTTACATATATATTTAATCTTTAATCAACTAATAATATCAAATTAAAAATATTAGCATACCTTATTAATATATTATATGAATAATTAAATATGAATTTAATCCACCAAGATTTACTTTATATTAATTACGTATTAAAAGTCGATTGCTATGATAATAACATGATAAATTAATTTTACTGGATTTTTTTCATGTATTGTTTACAAATATTTTGATAAATTATACTTATCTGACTTATGTATTAGTGTTGTGTGTGTGTGTGTGTGTCATTCTCTTTACGTGTGTCACTTTTAAATAAAAATTCGATCCATTTCGTACCGTCCCGTTTCGTTAGAATCGAACCAGCGATGAACACACACACACTCGAAAGTGCAAATTATACATATTGATAAACAAATAAAGATGTTCATGTAATAAACAACAGACACACAAAATTAAATCAATATGCATTAATTAAACAACATGTGATACATGAAGTGTAATGTAATGTAGCACTATATAATTTGATATTTCTCTTTTTCTTTTATATTGTCAACATTTATTTATGATCCTTGTTGATTGAATATACATATTAATATATTTAGAATATATTATTTTTAAGTTGATGACATATGAGAATGTTTGATACAATATGATTCGGGGTTGAGATCTGGTCTCTACGATTCGATATTGGAGATTTAATTTCAAAATCCATGAATATCGATGCGATTCTAAAAATTTGCAATTTTTTCCGAACCATTAGACCTATACACACCCCTAACGGTACGTGTGATGTGCCGATATTTGTTTTCCTCCCCTAATTATAAGTTCATGTTATTATCTTTTTTTCTATGTATTGATTTATTTATATATTAAAAAATAATAGTCCAAAATTAAGGATGATCATTAAATATCACCGTAATTGAGATTTATTACTATATCAGCCACTACTTATATAATTAATGAATTATTTATTAAATGTACACTAATTTTTGGCTAAAAAATTTAATTAATTATTAATGGTTGGCTAAAAAATTTAATTAATTCACAAGATCTGCAATCATTATTACCATATGTCAAAGCCGACACTATTTTTCAACAAAGATTTGATCGCACTAGCTCTTGAAAATAGAGACATCATAACCGACACTATTTTTCAACAAAACATCACATCCCAATTCTAATGCTCATCAAGAGAATCACATATTGTTATACGATTTTTACGAAATAGTGAACCACAAAAAATAAATGATACAGGCAAAGTACGTGAGTCCACTGATTAGTTTAAGTAACTGATACGGACCAAAATGTCCGCACGTGATATTGTTTGATATTTTAAACTATTTGTGGAAGGCGACCTCATTTCTGGGAGAGGGTGTTTCTCCTAGGAGATGAGCGAGCTGTATTGTGTACTTGAGAAGTAAGGGAGCTGGTTTGTGTAGAGTAGCGACCTGTAGTATGGGGATGAGTTCTCATATAGGGTCGTGACCTCTTGTGGTTTGAGCTGTGTACTTGAACTCGGTTATGGGATTTGTGAATATCAAACCTGCGGGCTTAGTGTGAATGGTTTATGAGGTTATGGAAAGAATAATGGGCCCAGGCCTATTCTATTAATTTAATGAGAGGTTTATTATTTATGGGAACTTAACATATAGGAGGAATCCTAATTCTGAGACAGTTGTGGAATTATGGTAGGAGAAGGTAACCCTGGCTTGGAGGGCACTTCTCTTATCTCTATAAAAGGAGGAGAATACCTCTCATTATTCTAAACTTACGATATCATTATATTGCATTATTGTTGAGAAGAGAAGGGTTGAGTATTTTTCGCTTATTAACTTAAGCGTCGGAGGGCCTTAACGGGCTCGAAATTCGGCCCGTTCAAGACGTTATTTTGCAGGACCAGCTAGGTTGCCAGGAGATTCGCGGAGGGTTTGGCGGGTCGCTGTGACGAGTTCGGAAGCAATTTCAGGTCGCTGATCTCTCTTTGAGGTTATTACCCCTTTTATTTGGTGGTTCAACTTTTTGGACTTATCAGTAACCAATACGCTCAAGTCTATTTCTTGCACATACATGGTCCAAAGAAACAAATTTATTAACATTTCATTACTTCGGCTATGTCAAATCACAGCCTTCCTTCGAGCAACATCTTCTCCATCACCGATCGGTTTTCTTCATCGAGACTGAAAAACAGGTCTGCGTCATCCTCGTTCGTGCAAAGTTTCTTGGACACGGCTAACTTCTACTCCACATTAAGAAAGGTTAGGGTAGATAGAGCCTCGAATATCATCTTCCGTTGTCGTCTGGTGTCATGTTGGTAGCCGATACGCTCAGCTAGTTCTCCTAGACTACAATCCAGTTTCTCACAAAATCCTTCAACCAACTGGCACAAACGCTCCTGAAATGGATCATTTTCGGGTATTCTCTTACGTTTTCCTTTTCGCGCGGTTGAGCTGCTCTCACATGGTCGACGGATGCTATTATCGCACTCAGTCGATGGACTGTCACGGACGCCAACGGGTGGCCAAGCTTCACGTAAATCGACTGGCTGGTCATGTTGGGGCATCTCATTCACGGCATCTGCAAACCCCTCCGCATGCTCACCAGTAGCTCGATCTTTGCCGAAGATTTCACACCAATCGTCGTACAACGGCCAAGATTTGAAGCGCATTGTTTTGGCATTTGCATCCTCTTGAGATTGGAAAAAAAAATCCTGAGATTGCATCCTCACCATTGTTTTACTATTTTTCTAAAAACCACAAATATATAAATATGGTGTATATATATATATAGGGTTGGGTTCAAATGAGAACCCGTCATTATATGTGAACCTAGGGACTCATCTTGGCCATTAGATTGGATAATTTTGATGGTTGAGATCGTGACATGTCAGCATGGTAATAATGTTAAAAAATACATTAATTAATTAAAAAGGATATTTTAGACATATATCAATATTTACAAAGAACACTATATTGTTTTTTACAAAGCAAAATAGATTAAGAAAAAAAAAACACTACGATTGTATACAAAAAGCGTCGCAAATTTCGTCTATAAACTGCAAATTCAAAATTTTGAAATAAAACTCAAATTTTCAACAAACCATAACTTTTTTAATTTTTATTCGTTTTGAATGAAATATATATCAAATTAATCACATTCTCAAGATCTACAATTTAAGATACATATTGCATGTTTTAAAGGTTTAAAAATATATATGTATAATTAAATTAAAAAAACTGGATAGTAAAAGCATCGCACATGACTGATTTTAGCACTACATTATTGTATAAAAAGCACAATGAATCTGGACATATAATTGCACTGTGCAATATTTTGAGTGCTTTTTCTTTTATTATTACAGTGCTTTTGAACTACATTAACACTGCTTTTTGGTCCAACATTCAACCCTACCCATGAGTTCTTAAAAACTTGGCCCAAACATTCAACCCCACCCGTTGCAACATAGAATCAGCCGTCGCCTGCAACAAAATTGACGCTCGGCCACAACCTGCAGAAATGCCACAACCGCCGTCCGCCGACGCCCACCACCCAAACAACATAACAACCCCACAGCTGCGGCCGGTTTTGCCATAAATCGGCTGTCAACAGCTCCCTCCGTGGCCCAGCAAGAGAACCTGGTTCAGCCTTAAATCACTGGATCCGCCGACGCCCACCACTCGAACAGCACAACAACCCCACAGCTGCAGCCGGGTTTTGCCATAAACCGACTGTCAACAGCTCCCTCCGTGGCCCAGCAAGAGAACCCGGTTCAGCCCCAAAGCACCGGATCCGTCGACGATATGAACAACACCAACCCACGAGAAAAGCCACAACCGTCGTGGGGTTGCAACATAGAATCAGCCGTCGCCGATATGAACGTAGGGTTGCAACATAGACGCTCGGCCACAACCTGCAGAAAAGCCACAACCGGCCACCACCTTTGAGGCTCGAGCAGGTCGCCAGATCCTTGTCATCCCGTTCAACTTAGCCGAGTCGTCATCCTGCTCGCCGAACCTATGGCGTTGCTGCACCCCGTTTGGCTTGATTCTGAGGCGGCCGTGTGTTAGGAATTCTGAGGCGGCCGTATGTTAGGGTTTGGTTCAAGTTTTGGAGGTTTGGGGGGAAATACGGGAGGAGGTGTTGGCATTTAACCTGATTAAGAGCATTTGTAAAATTACGTAAAACCCCTTGTCCTTCCATATATATAATTTAATGAATTTAAAAAATAGAAAAAATTTGGTCCACACATATTATTAGATCTAAGGTCAAGATTGGTCCCTAGGTTCACATATATTGACGGGGTTCTCATTTGAACCCAATCATATATATATATATATATATATATATATATATATATATATATATATATATATATAGGATTGGGTTCAAATGAGAACCCCGTCGTTATATGTGAACCTAGGGACTAATCCTGGCCTTAGATCTAATATTGCACAGTGCAATTATATGTCCAGGTTCATTGTGCTTTTGACATAGTACTGTAGTGCGAAAATCAGTCCAATTTTTTTAATTTAATTTATATATATATATTTTTTACGTTTAAAATATGCAATATGTATCTTAAATTGTAGATCTTGAGAATGTGATTAATTTGATATATATTTCATTCAAAACGAATAAAATTTGAAAAAGTTATGGTTTGTTGAAGATTTAAGTTTCATTTCAAATTTTTGAATTTGCAGTTTATAGACGAAAATTGCGGTGCTTTTTTTTATACAATCGTAGTGTTTTTTCTTCTTAATCTATTGTGCTTTCCAAAGAACAATGTAGTGCTCTTTGTAAACATTGATATATGTCCAAAATACCATTTTTAATTAATTAATGCTGACATGTCATGATCTCAACCATCAAGATTATCCAATCTAATGGTCAAGATGAGTCCCTAGGTTCACATATAATGACGGGTTCTCATTTGAACCCAACCCTATATATATATATATATATATATTATATATATGAAAATATATACATCAATGTGTATATATAATTATACATATATGTATATATAAATATATATATAGCATATATATGTGTATATATAATTATACATATATGATATATATAAAATATATATACATATATATATATGGATATGAATATGATATATATATATATATATATATATATATATATATATATTTATAACAATGTGTATTTAAATATTCATATATGTATATATTATTTTTCTTATTTATTATACAAAAAATTAAAAATTTCTATGCGTACACATAAAACCGACCTTAACAAATTGATTTCAGTGCGCATCGTCTTTCACGCCGATAGTGTTCGATGTTTCAATTCCAAGAGAAGCCCGACCCACACATGGCTATCCAACCACACACGGGAAAAAAAAAAGTGAATGGGTACAAGCAAATTTCCCATAAGATCTGTGTTTATTGTTACACGTTATAAAACCGAATGTAGAAAAAACCAAGACGAAGTCGCAAGATTCAAATAAACTAAAATAGCCCCAAATGAAAAGGTTCGAGATTAAAAATTTTCAAGTTCGATTAAAATGGTAAAACAACAATCATATTGCCCTCCACTCGTTGTACATTGACACGGCCAACGAATCCATCCAATTCGTCCACTCCTCCGTCGGCTGCACCTGATCAATGTAATCGTATTGTTGTTCTTCGCACGGATAAGTTCCTTCCTCAGTTTCATCCAACTCCAACGGGTCAACAACCATTGCTCCACAAATGAAATTATACAGGAGGCAACAAGCTATGATGATTCGGTTTTGAGTTCTAATGGGGTAGAATGCGCTGCTGCGTAGAATTGCCCATCGTTGCTTTAATAAACCGAATGAACGCTCAATTATGTTTCTTGATCTTGCATGCCTCAAGTTGAATAACTCTTTGTAATCTTGCGGAGATGACGGACCATTCGACCACTCCTTAAGGTGGTACCGAACTCCTCTATATGGAGCTAGAAATCCAGGTCCGTTGGCGTACCCACAATCACATAAGTAGTAATTACCTGAGAAACCACGAGTTAGTGTATGAGTGTCCGAAATAATTAGTTTCTATTACTTCATTAGACAAATTAAGGGATTTTCACCTGAACGGACTATAAGCCCATTCGGCCTGCTGATCGCATCACGCAAGACTCGACTATCAGCTACCGAACCCTCCCTGCCGCTGAGCACGTATATGAACTTCATGCTTCGATCAACCACGCCAAGTGCGTTCACGGCCACTCCCCCTTTCCGAGTCCTATAGCGAGGCTGCATGGTAAGGGGGACCTTGACAGAAATATATGTTCCATCTAAGACTCCTAAACAACCCTACGAAACAAAACAATTTCTTAGTAATAATTCATGTAAGTGGTAAAAGAAAAATATAAAATAATATCTATTCAACGAACATATGTATTTTGAACATTGGTAATATACACGAGAGGAATTGTTACCTTAAACTGCCTTCACGTTTCATCAGTGCATGATTCATTTACCGGAGTAAGTTCAGCCGCTAATATAGTGTGTAGTCGTAGGACGAATCAAGGACACGGTTGAAAGTTACGCTAATAGTCTGCCCAGACCTCAAGAAACTAAATTTTAGACTCCGATTCTTCGTATGATGTGCTAACACCGACAGGAATATCGCAACTTGCTCACTTATCGGCAGATTTCTGGTATGTAATAAACCACCTACATTCTCGAGTAACAAACACAGCCTACCAAAAGTATTTCGATCCATTCACAGGTTCTCGACGCATGTCGTATCGCTGATCTCGATTAGTCGATGCATTAACTGTACTTGGGCAGGCAGCCTATTAGCCATTTTGTACCGAACAATCCCAAGAGCTCAGCGTCGGAGGGATCGTCGGGCGGCAATGTAACTCATGTAAATATTAATGTAAAGAAAAAATAACTTCATCAAGTTAATGATCTCCTCTACGATAACAACCGCTTCTACTTCTTCCTGTTCGATATTCATTCTAGGATGCAGGGGATCTAATAGTCAAGACAACAATCAATCACACCGGGACTAAATAATCGAGCATAATTGCTGGTGTGTACGCAGATACACAAACAAGCACACACGATAACAACAGTTATATCTGCCAAGCAGATGTCTCCATGTTCAACATACGAATCAATTCAACGGTGACTAAGTAGTGCATATGGGCCGATGTATGTGCATGTACGGAAACACGCATACAGAAATATGACCGAAGCTAACAATGGACTTTGCCAAAACGACTCTATATTACATAATCACAAGAACAAACAACATACAAAAAAACGGATCTATGAGTTCGGGTGTGTTACCTTCGGTCAGTTGTAGCACAGCAGTAGCGGAACTTCAATTTCGCCTCCAATCTCAAGAAACTCGGCCAAAATCGGACAATTTATCGAACTAGGGTTCTTCAATTTTGGACAAGCGCTCACCGGAACACCATTTGCGGAACTTCAATACTGGCACAATCGCTGGAAATTCGATCAAAAGCGGAGCAGGTAACGCACTAGGGTTCTTCAAATTTCAAAGGGGGCTCACCATCAATTTTCACCCAATTCGTAGAGAGACGAGCTCGTATGTATCAAGATAAGATCGTAATTAACACAAACCATCAGGGTAAATTTGGAATGAAAATGTACTGTTTAGGGATAGGACCGTCCTTTCACCACCCAAATTATGTTGGATAGCTATATCCAGCCCACCCCCAGGATTATTTATCAAATGAGCCGAAGCATTTATCACGGACTGCAGTCACATTAACTAAACACAAGAAATGACGGGATATCCGGCCTTATCCCTTGATATAAAGGCAATCAAACGAATCCTAAGATGTCTAAATAATTATTGATCAAGTAAATATTTTAGTCATGAATCTGCCACTACCCAAAGCATCCACATTTTTCGCTCATTTGAACACAATTATCATCTTTTATCTCTTCCACGTCATCTTCACATTAGTATTCCATTAAATATTGGTTAATTCTATTGAACATTCAAATTCATTACATGTGTTTGTCCTATATTCTACTTATTATTTAACTTTGTTTATATTGTTTATTTAATAAATACACAATATATTGATAATAAGTCCACATTATGTGTTTTAATGACATTTAATGTATAGACCCATAATCATTTGAATTATAAATGATGAATATGAAATTGCTCTTATATAATTAATTAATTGTATACTAATTTCTTAAAAAGTTCTAAATAAATGGAATAAATGTGATTTAATATTATTAATATCCATGAATTTCAAGAATGACTTTGGAAACCATTGGCACGCATAACAAGATATGCAAGTGCTCAGGTCTCAGCGCGCTTTGATTCGAGTTAAATTATAACCCTCAGCAACAACAAATTATTCTTCAAATTTGTTTAATTTCTTCGTCATCTTCTTCAAATCCTCATGGATTCCAAGTCTGCAACTGCTGATTCCGAACCCCCAAAACCCAACCCTCCTTCAAAACCCAAAAACAAGGATTTCTTAACCCACCTCGAAATCTACCTAGCTAAGCGCGACGGCGTCGACAAACTGCTAAAAATCTCGCGCTACGCCGCCAAGATCATCCTCGCCTCCTCCATCCTCCACCACCACGAGCCGCCGCTCATCGCCGATCGCCTCAAGTCCTTCGAATCGAGCGTCGGCCTCAGCCGCAAGGCCTTCCGTCTCGGCAAATTCATCCAAGACGTCAACGCTCTCCGATCGACGGCTCATCTCGCATCTCACTCGTTCTCGAATCTCGCCCTATCGCTCATCGCCTACGGCGGCGAAGGGCTCTACTTTTTCGTCGAACAGTTCGTGTGGCTGGGCAAAGCCGGATTGATCGACAAGAGGCGTTTGCCGGCGCTGCAGAAATTGAGCGCCTGGTCCGAGTTCGTCGGGTATTTCGGGAGCGTGAGCTTGAAAATAATTGAATTGGGGAAAATTGACGAGGAGGAGAGGTGTTTGGTGTCCAGCATTGATCTGGCGCTGGTGAGAGGGATCAGGTGTGGAGAGGAGCAGGATAAGCTGATGAGGTTGCGCGAGAAGAAGATGATGAAGAGGCTATCGGTTGTTCAGGATGTGGCTGATGGACTGATGGCGTTGGCCGATATTAGGGACGGCAGAGGGCGACTCTCAGACCCGCTGTTGGTGTCGTGGGCCGGGCTGCTGTCGGCGGTGATTAGTACTCATAAGAATTGGGTTTCTTGCTGATGGGCTTTTTTTTTTGAGGTATGGTGATGGTTTTGTTTTGTTGTATATTTTGATTTAGCAATGGAGGAATAATTGTTACAGGGAAGAATAATTATACATTGTTTGTTTACCGTGGGAAATAGAATGTGATCCCAAATGCCCAATACTGGTCTCTTTAAAACTTAATACATGTAGCTTTCAAAATTGATGAACAGTGATTATTCTTTATGTCATGTTATGAGAATCGAAGCTATCTGAAGCATTTGCAGATATTTATGCTTTAAAAAGAAAAAGAAGAAAAGTTGAGAATCTGAAGTTGTTAGTGTTGATGAATAGAAACTAAGAGTTGAATGAGAGTATTTAGTGATCAAGTTGTAAATGTGCTTTATTCATATGAAAATCCAACAAAAGTAGAATTAGAAATATGAAGCACCACTCGATCCACTTCCCTTACTTTTAGATTATGATTGAGTTATGCAAAATTAGAAGTAGAAGTTGACGATGGAACGAGTGTTTGCAAAACCTACCATGTAAGCACTAAATTTCACCTCTAATTTATTTTTCCTTTTTTCTTTTTTTTTTTAATTTACACTGGCTTATGTAATCCAGTTGCATCAGGGTTTGAAATCTAGTTATGTGAAACCTGAAAAATATGTTTATTCTGCTTTTTTATTATTATAAATTAGTTCCATGAAACATGTATGCATCTTTGTCTATTTCAGAGCTCTATATGGTTAATTCAGAAAATTGTTTATTGACATAGGAGTGTGATTACACAGTTTACATAAACTATAGCCTTGTAGCCTATTGTTGTGTTTTTGCAACTTATGGTTGTGATTAACGGCTCGAACACTATATGTAGCTCGCAAATGTGGAAGGATAATTAATAATTTCTAATGGTGAACTTGCTGCATTCGGTGAATTCTGGATAAGTAGCTGCATTTTCTCATTACCTGTATTGATGCAAGATTAATATGTGTCGATATTATGCATAATTATGCTTTGTGAAATATGACTTGCATGCACTTCTGGAGTCTACAAATATTATGAACTGTGTTATGTATGTGTAATATATACCATCATAATTTATACACCAGCAAAGTTACAGGTGTTGGTCTCTAGAATGGTCTCTAGGAGTAACTTATACGGATATATGTCTGTGAGCATGACATATATCCTGTATAAACTAATAATCGGACCGGACTGGTTGGTTCTACCAATAAAGAATCGATTGAACCACCTAAAATCGGCTTTAAGTTGTGTATTTTGTGTATATATTTCAAATTTTGGTGGAAAATTGATATTTATAACTTAACAGTTTGCTGTATTTATGTGATTATTTAAAATTGATACTCTTCTAGTTTGTTTTGTGTATCATGTTTTTATTTTCTAAAATATATCATATAATAATTGATGTATTACACTATTAATTGTACATTTTAATTAAAAAAAATCGTTAATATTTATTAGACCGGTATGAACGCCTGTTGAACCATGATGCGTGATCCAGTAGTGAGACCAGCGAGTCAATCCGTTTAATTTTAAAACATTGGTTAGGAATTAGGATATTGGAAAAACCTATTAGTCTGTAAGACTGACTCCAAGAACAGCCTCCGATGGCTCCTTAGCCAATTTAGGGAGGCAAAATTATGAGATTTGCTTCAATAGGCTCCCTAAACATTCTCTCTAAGATAGGGAGCTCTCTTCTTTTAGTCTCAACTCCCTAAAAATAGGGAGCAATTTTTGACTCCTACAATTTTCTTTTTTGCTTTAATTAAACAGAGCCTGAAAAAGCCAGGAAAAAAAATCTACTCTTTCCTGCTGGCAGGAAAGTGTGTAAATAGAGTTTATAAAAAAAAATAAAAATAAAAATTATTTTCTACTCTTTCCTGCCGGCAGGAAAGTGTGTAAATAGATTTTATAAAAAAATAAAAATTATTTTTTACTCTTTCCTGCCGGCAGGAAAGTGTGTAAATAGAGTTTTAAGCCTATTACCTGCCGGCAGGAAAATGTGTAAATATTGGATGAGGGTGATTTGGTCAATTCTCGCTTTATCCACAACTATCCCGCCAACCGAACACCGTCTTCGCACATCCAACCAAGATTTATCATTTTCCCAATCATGCGCAACGAACATAATACAAATTATTCCCAATAGAGCTATCCTGTGATGGGGTACTAATTAATCCAATCCCATCCAACTAACCGAACGAGCCCAAGGAAAATGCCAACAACAAAAAAATTATTTGATTGGACAATCCAATCATAAAATGATTTTTTATTTTTTATTTTTTTTGTGATTAGACTATGCATATAAAGATAAATATAAATTGATAAAAAAAAATCTTTATATAAAAAAATATATACATAAAATAATTTAAAAATACAAGAATGAATTATTGAAGTACTATATTGTTATTATTATTATTATCATTGTCGTTGTCGTTATTATTATTATTATTATTATTATTATTATTATTATTAATAGCATAAGTTGAATAAATCAAATTTAAAGTAAATAAAAAAATATTTAACTTAGATATAAATATATGATAAAAAGTTTATTAATAAGGAGTTTGTTGGAGTAAAATTAGAATAGGGAGTCCCTAAAATAGGGAGTTGACATAAGTAGGGAGTCTAATAAAGTAAAGTGGGATAGGAACATGAAATAATAAGGAGAATTAGTTAAGAGAGTGAGATTTAGGGAGTTTGATAGACAGTATGTTGGAGTTAGTCTAATTGACCGGGACGGAAAAAATCAACTAATAGAAAAGAAATTAATTAGCTATTCGCCTAAGACTAGAAGCTACAGAAATTAAATCCTGATAAACTATGGTCATGGAACCTATCCTCGTAGCCGCCTAAAACTGTAGTAGGACCTAGACTTGTGTCCTTTATGCAATTTAGCGAATAGATATAACTGATTTTAATAGCTTGTTAATTAATTATGTTCGACAGTTGGTTTATTTCGTTTATTTTATTAGTTATTTATATAAAATTGTTTGGTAAATAATTATAAAATAATAATTTTTCATTATATAAAATGGTTAAAAAAGATATTCACGCAATTTGTTGTTGGATATTTTTTTATTAATAACATAAATTATTAATAAATTGAATAATTAAAATAACATTTTTAAAAAATTATTATTTAAAAACTATTACATATAAAGTTTCTTGATTTGCAAATTTTTTAATCTATTAAATTAATCTGGATAGTTATTACTGTTATGTGATAAAAAATATTTATCAACAACTTATGTATATAAATTAATAATAAATATGTTGTTTTTTTGGTAATAAAAAAAAAGTTATTTCGACTCACATTCTCTCCTCATGAAGCTTCTATATTGTACCCTTTTCAAAATTAGATTATTGGACTCAAAAAATCAATTTTAATATACATTAACCGAACAATTTAACCAGAAGATTTGATTAGTCAATCGTTTAAATTGATATCAAACCCCTCGTTTTACCCCATCTCTAACTCCCAAAAACATGTAGAAGTATTCATTGTGTATATGTACATTTTAGATTATGTATAGTTTAATGACTAATTAACAACAATTAATTAAGATCTTTTACTTTCAATTCACACGATATTGACCGAAAATATTTAAATTTTTATAATCTTCTTAGGTTTGAAATATTAGCATAAATACATGTGAAAATGTAAATTATACATCAAATATTATATTAGTTTCACATTTGAAAGTTATTTATAACAATTTAGAATTTACGAAAACAAAAGACATTGCAATAATTTTATAAGCACGCCCAACGAAACAAAAGAACAATCATTATTTTGTACATCTTAATGTACATAGTAGTACTTAACCGGTGAAAAAATGTTATTCATTGAATACGTGTGGACTTAATAGTGTGAACTCCGTATAAATTCATGATCGCATATATAATTTAATATATTCCCTCTATCCCCCCCAGCCTATTTGATCTAGTTGATATATATTATTATAATGTAATTGATACATCATCAGATATAGTTGAAACTCTAAATCTAAACTCTAAACCTTAAAATGAAAAATTAAATCTTAACATGAAAAATTAAATCCTAAATTCTGATAGTTATATGTGATAATATATATCACTTAGATGTGATGACATATTAAAATTATATGCGATGATAGATTTCTGTTGGGTGCACGTCACTGTGTGCATCAAGGTTCATCAATATATTCCCACAAGTGAAGTTCATTAGTTTTAAGTGATTGTCCATTTATATGTTACTTAATGATCATCGATTTTTAACATGACATATGTTAGTTTTCTCTTGAAATTCATTACTTTTAATAGTAGAAATATTACTTTGATATTTAACATTCATTTTTTCGTTACTAGAAGTTCATTACATTTTAAGTTGATTGATTAATTTGATAATGGAGTATATTGATTTGTACACCATGGTGTACCTCATAGTTTGCCACAAGAGAAAACACCAACTAACCAACAACGTGGGCTTAGGAGGCCTGACGCGGAGTTCAACTTGGTTCACCAGTAAACACGACTGAGTAACCTAGTCTCAAAGTAATAGTCCGATTGGTTGAGTTAATATGAGAAGTTGGCAGCTATAGCTAATCACTAATTGGAAATTATTACCTGGCAACTTAACTTAATTAGTTGATTGAGCAGATTTGATTAGTTGGTAACTACCGCTGACAATAATAATAATTTACTGTTTGGAAAATTAGTGTAGCTAATTGAAGACATAAGAATGAAGAAAAATATAAAATAATAATAAATAATGACTTTCCAATACTTTTTTAAAATGATAATATAATCGATGATACTAAAACAATTATATTGACAAGTAAAATTTTCTTATGCCTGCAAATTATATTTATTTAAAACTATCAAATAAAATGATAGTATGTAAAAAATATTTTATAATGAAAATGGATGAAAGTAAAGCTAATTAGAAAATGATAGCATATGAAAATATTTTTGAAACTAAGTTTTTTAGGCCAATCACCCATCAAGAACTGATTAATTTATTTTTTTTTACCAAACATCATAAATAAATTGATTGGATTAATAACTAGTAGCTCCTCCAAACCGCTAAACTAGACCCTTCACATCAAACTTTAAAAGTTACTTGTTGGTCATTATGAAACTGGAAAACAACATAGATGATTTTTTTTCAATAATACTTATTTTTAATTATTGTAAAACTATGTCATAATTGTAATATAATAATGTTGAAATAATAAGATATCAAAATCTTAAAGACTCGTTTGTTCCAAATTATTCCGAATAGCTTTGGAGCTGTTTGAACTAGGTTTCGTTTGTATTTTGAGTCCCGATATTTAAATTTTTGATTATTCATAATTATGTGAATATTGAATAGTAAAAATTATTGTTTGTTGTAAGATTCGTAATTTTTTTTTTTAGATGTCTAATTATGTCTAAAAAATGAATGATATTGTATTTTTGTATTGTATTTAGTAATATATAATTGTGTAAATGTAATGATGATGAGATAGAAAAGACGAGAGTGAGATTAGGTGTAAGAGGATGTTGGCTGAATATTAAAATGTTGAGTTTTAAAACAAACGAGTATTGAGATTTGGAGTCCCAATTTCGGGTATTATGAATCTTAGAACAAACACTCCCTTAAAAACTCCCGGTGCTTTTCGGATTACCAAAAATATAATACAATAATTCGAAACAACTCCCAGTCCGGAAAGAATACCAGTTTTTAAAGGGGTTTATTAAATTAATAATACTTTTTTAATTCAAAATTGCAAAAATAATATACTTTTAAAATAAATTGCGATTTTGGACCGGGACGCCTTTCCCAAGGGCGTCCCGGGTATGTTTGCTCCAAACATCTTTTTTAGGGCTAAAAAAAAAAACTTTTGGGGGGGCGGGACGCCACTGGGAAAGGCGTCCCGTGTGTTTTATGCAAAAAAAATAAAAAATGCGGGGGGCGGGACGCCCGGCGTCCCGGGGTTGTTTTTGCAAAATCAAAAAATTTGTAACCCTAACCCCAACACATAGTATTTATTTATATTAATTTATTTATTTTAGTTTTTTTTTTGTTTTTATAATTTATTTATAATATTTTAGGTAAAAATAAATAAACATATCATAATAATATCTAAAAATTACAAGTAAATAAAATAAATTACAAGAAATAATAATATCATAAGATCAAAATACAACAACAAATAAATAAAATTTAATTATTCACATAATGACATATTAACATAATGAATAACAAATTTAACTATTCACATAATATTTTATAAATATTGACACTAAAATTGACATATTAACAAATTTAATTATTCACATAATGAATAATTTTATCACAAATCAATAAAATTAAATTTCACAAGCAATTAACAACTAGAACTCACAAACATATAAATCGACATTGAATTTGAATAAAAAAAATTCACAATATATTCTATAAATATTGACATTAAAATTGACATATTAACAAATTTAATTATTCACATAATGAATAATTTACTCTGAGGATTTTACGTCGGTTTAGGTCCGGAACGCGCGGCCGTCCCCG
>BMAC01000287.1:880156-901194 GCA_014905375.1 Phtheirospermum japonicum | reverse complement strand
TCTAAATTAAAAAAAAAAAAACATGGCGTGAGTTTTGAAAATTATTAGGATTAGAATGAAATTATCTGATAGTGTGTGATTTTAATGGCAAGTAGTATAATATACAATTTTTCTATAGAACCAGATAAGGCTCAATTACGGAGCCCTATATAACACATGACATTCACCCCACCGTGCATTTATAAAAAAAGAAAGGAAAAATAAAAATAAAACAAATGATCAAGGGCTCAGATGAATGCCATGTCATTTATAGGGCTCCATAATGGAGCCCTATCTGGTTCTATAGAAGAACCGGTATAATATATAACAGGGTATGGAATTTCATAGGAGTAGTTTGGAATTTCAATGTTAGTATAGTATAGAATTTCATAGGTATTGTATAGAATTTCATAGTTAGTATGAAATTTAATATGATTAGTATGAAATTTAACAAAGCTAGTACAAAATTTATTATATTATAGGTGTAATTTAAAATCTCATATAAATTATGATTGAAAAAGATTTATTTTTTTAGTATGAGATTTAATGAATAAGTATGAAATTAGCCGAATTAGTATGAAATTTGATGAAATAGTATAAAATCCTATGACGTAGTATGAAATTTTACCCGTGTTTGACGACAAAGGTAGTATAGAATTATGTAGTATAGTATGGAATTTGACCGAAGTCCGACGGCGCTAGTGGCAGTGACGGCGGTCAGTATGAATTTAATATGAATTTTATTTGAATTAAATTTAGATGAAAAGAAAAAAAATGAAAGAAGAAGTAAAATTTTAGTATGTAATTTAACAATAACTGGTGACAGGTAGCATAAAATGAACATATAAAATAAATTTGGTAATAAGGGTAATTTAGTACTCTCATATGATATTTTGGATTAAGTGGAAATGTAAGATTTTAATGGATTATTTGGGAAGAAATATTTATCTAATGGTTTACACGGGAATTGCCCCTTGTTATTATTAGTTTTTGTTGTTGTTGTTGTTATTAGATTTTAATGGATTATTTGGGAAGAAATATTTATCTCCCTCTCTCTTTTCTAAGTGTAATAATAATTTTTCATATAAAATTTTAATGTTATTATAATGCATTATATTAGGATAAGATATCCAAATTTAAGTTTATTTATTCTTTTGTAATAATTTTATATATCTCGTATTTTTCTTAAATAGAATATTTAAAATTCTAAAATTAAATTTATTTCAACTTTTATATAAATAAAATTTAATTCAACTTATATAGATTTTTTCTAATTAAATATGATTTTTTCTTAATATTAGTATAATAAAATTAAGTTATTGAATTAGGCAAAACATTATAAAGAAAATGCTGAATTAGGTAACATATAGTAAAAGGAAAATATTAAATTAGAAAAAATATAATGATTGAAAAATGTTAAATTTGGTAAAAAATATATAAAAGAAAAATATTAAATTAGGTAAAATTAGATTCATTGACAACAAAACAATAATTTTTTTTCAAATCTAACAAATTATGAGAAATAGACAAACAAAATAAGTGAAATTTTGCATTAATATACACTTAGAGATCGCTAGAAACTTGCATTATCGAAATTAGATCGAAATTCTATTAGCGGCTCACACGGCCTAAACAACAGCTAAATTCGAGACCTCAGCACAACTTACACTGCGCCAACACATACCCGACAAAAACCAGAATATTACATTATCTTACATCGAGAATACGACGCGCCTCCAACACCTGGTCATCCGCGCGTCAACTGCACCTCCCAGCCAGATGGTCCAGATCTCTCCAAACCCAATTACAACTCTTCTTCATTCTTCTTCTTTTCCCTTCTTTTCCATTGGAACTCACATCACAGAAATATAAACAACAATGGCTACCCACTAAATAACACCCACAAATCACATATGTATTGCTAAATAAAAATTGTTACATTCTCGACTGGAAAGCTATATATTTTAAAAAAATAATAATGATGGAGTCAGAGCTTAAAGTCCTAACTCCACAGTCAACCGCCCAGCAACCCGAACCCGAACCCGACAACAGCCCACTCCTCAATCGGGACCCGAAAACCCCCGAAACCCCGAACCAAATCACGATGAGCATCGAGGAGATGGAGCAAAAGTACGCCGCTTATGTCCGGCACGACGTGTACGGGACAATGGGCCGGGCCGAATTGCCGTGGTCCGAGAGCTTTCTACTCGGGCTCGGATTGGTGTTCCTGGTCCCGATAAGAGTGGTTGCGGGGGCCACAATTATGGTCGTTTATTACGTGATCTGTAGGCTTTGCACGGCGTTTATGGCGCCGAACATGGAGGATGAGCAGGAGGATTACGCCCACTTGGGCGGGTGGCGGAGGGCTGTGATTATCCAGAGCGGTAGGTATCTTTCTAGGGTTTTGCTGTTCGTGTTCGGGTTCTACTGGATATCCGAAACCAGTAGGGGCGATGATGATGATGAAAGGCAGCTAAATAGTGATGAGGTACTAATTTTCTTAATTGTTTTGATTTTTATTTTATTTTTATTTTGATGGTTTGATTGGCCGGCATTTTTTAAAGTGCAGACACAGTTTAGGTTTCTGAATGTGATAGATGTAGAAATTGAATAACTACATTGCATAAAAATTCTGATACTGAAAGGGAAACTTTCTATTTTTGGCATTGTTTCACCATATAAGTTGTTCCTTGAAGTGGGGTAGCAATTAATTTGACATGAACACTGAACAATTATATCTGATGTCATTTTGGGACTTATTTCCCCCAGTTTTACACATGATGAATAAGTTATCTGTTACAATGGTATCACTCTGTATGCTCTTATGCCTTATAGACCACTTTATGTTATTAGCTGATTTAATTACATCTTCATCAAGATTTCAGTTCTTATGCTTTTCACAATTTCTTTTTTCAGACTGCGTCTGAGGATCAGTCGAAAGAGTTGGAAAGACCCGGGGCGATCATATCGAATCATGTTTCGTATTTAGATATTCTGTATCATATGTCTACCTTTTTTCCAAGCTTTGTTGCCAAGGTTAGTTCATTCTCCAAACGACTTTTTTTTTTTAAAATTTATTAATATTCCTGTTTTACACTTGGTACACAATTTGACTGACATTTGTTACTCTTTTCGTTGATTGTACTTTGAATTTGTTGCTGAAGAGATCCGTGGCTAAACTTCCGCTCGTTGGCCTCATAAGGTTGGTTGAAAATGTGCTTAAGCATATTGCATTTTGTAAATTACTAGTCCTAAAATGGTATATCTCAAAGTGTTATTAATTTTATTACAGCAAGTGTCTCGGTTGTATATATGTACAGCGGGAGTCAAAGTCATCAGGCTTCAAGGGCGTCTCAGGTATTTATTATTTTGTTACAATGTTCCACATTTTAGCTACTGGTTAGAGATTGTTTGGCTTATAGGTGAATATTCATCTATATTTTTAATGTGCGAGTTTTATATTACTAACCTGTGAAAATCAATACTTTTCTAAGCATTTTAGCATACGTCCTTTTTAAAAAAAATTGTTCTGTGAATATTGGGCTCCACTTAATTTCTATACAATGTTAGGAATTTCAGCAATCTGTTTTGTGAACCTTTGGTGTTTGCAGGTGTTGTCAATGAAAGGATTCGAGAAGCTCATCAAAACGAGTCTGCTCCGAAGATGATGCTTTTCCCAGGTTGTGTTTGTGATACTGTTACTATATTAGCTCTATTCTTTATTCCCAAAATGTCATTTAGCGTTCTTAGACTAGTTGCTTATATATCTGCTTGTTAATTATATGAATGGGGAATAACATTTACTTATACAAACTGAAGTGTTTTAGTCACAAATTGACTTGTTATTATTATTATTATTATTTATCCAAACCTGGAATTGACCATAATAAGAGGCGTCTTGCATTCCAAAAGGCAAACTGTAAATCTCATGTATTTTAGATAATTCAGTTTAAAAATTTTTTTAGACCAAAGTGTGAAAAACTCGATAGTTTGGATGAGAAATGCCTTTTTCCCCTGTAAGATCATTAAGTTCTGTTCAAAACACTTGTCATCTTCAACGAATGAGTTGCGAGCAAATCATGGAGGTCCTGCGAAAGGAATTTATACTCTGTAAAATTATGTTAATATTTTATATGTACAGTTATGTATCAATGATACTTTGCACTGTGCATGAGAAATAATTTTCAATCAATAATGGTCAACTTTGTTATAGTTCATTATAATATTTTCTCTTGCCAAGTGCTTTTTTATTTCCCTTCATTAATATCTATAGGGTAATCAGTTTGCTACGTGAGTTCATCTGATTTGTAGTTATACAGAGCGTTTTTTTACTACACGCATAAAAATATATACGCTTGTTTTTTAATACAATGCTTTACCCCTTTAATAGAAGGTACGACCACAAATGGAGACTATCTTCTTCCATTCAAGACTGGTGCATTTCTGGCCAAGGCTCCAGTTCTTCCCGTTATTTTAAGATATCCCTACCAGAGATTTAGTCCTGCATGGGACTCTATTTCCGGGGTGAGTTGTTTTTTGTTTTGGGATTTTATAGTTTTTCATCGACGAGTGATTTGTCCTTTGTTTTTGCTTATCAATAGCATTTTTTTTTGTGTTTGCAGGCGCGCCATGTGATTCTTCTTCTCAGTCAATTTGTAAATTACATTGAAGTGACACGATTACCTTTGTATAATCCCTCACAACAAGAAATGGACGACCCGAAGCTTTATGCAGAAAATGTTAGAAACCTGATGGCTCGTGAGGTATTTGATTTCCAAAACTCTTATTTATATATTATATAGGTACTTTCTTGTCTCCAGAAGTTTTTTTTTTTTTTTTCCTTTTTCTTTACCTTAAAACTTATAGAAATTGGGAAACTTACCGTATTTATCTTGAGGCTTAAATTTCTAATTTGCTATAATTAATCTTGTGATGTAGGGAAACTTGATTCTTACGGATATTGGATTGGCGGAAAAACGAGTGTATCATGCTGCTCTTAATGGTAAAAATATTAGAATGCCTAGTGTTTTGCATCAGAAAGACGATTGATAATTTCATGGACTGGCTCTCAAGTCTTGGATGTTAAACAGTTTAATTAGGAAGAAGCATTATTGGGGTGATTATGCACCCAGGGGTGAAGTTATACGTATTCAGCTATGTTATAAACTTCTGTAACTACAATATATTATATACACACACATGTGGGTGGCCATCTAATAAAACGCTTTGATTTTCTGTGGATTTGTTTTTGGCTTGTAATTCAACAAGATCTTAAAAAAATAAACATGGTTGTTTAATCTGAATGATCTCTTTGGTGTTCATGCAGGTTTGTTTTGTGAAAGGTAGTTTCGGGGATCGACGTGTATATCCAGTGTATATATCTAATTTTTATTTTTTTTGAAACCAAATAGTAAAAACTAAATGCAGCAGTAAAAATGCTTTGGGTGGGATATATTTTACATATATATTAGGCGGTTTGGCTATACAGATGCTGGACGCTGCCTATCTATCTACACAAGATGGTGGACTTAGCAATTTTCACTTGCTCAAATTTTGATGTAATAATACGTTTATTATACAAGGAATTAAATTAGCATTTTGTCCCTCCCTGCCTTTACATATTATTATTATTTTATGGTTCTTTCAACATTAGTGGTTAAAACTAATTTAGAGTTGGTCTGCAATTCACAAGTTAACTGTGGTAACATTGGGATTCCATTTGTATTTTGCAGTCCATTCATAATTGGTCTGTCTGGTGAATACGAGGGACACTGACACTGTTATGGATTTTATATATTTTTTCCTCTTTTAATCGCGTGAATTGGTTTGTGCTTCACAGTGAAGGGTCCAAAAATTTGGAAGTAGGTTACAACTGATATTGAAAGTGAACAAGCATTTTATTAATAATTGATCACTCATCCATGCAAACACCATATGGTTTGAAATATATTAGTATTTGAAATAATTTTAAGTTGGCTCAAATTATATTGGACTTGGAAAATGTTTAAATTGAAAATTAAGCAACAATCATTCAACTTCATGTAGTCCAAATTATACTGGCGTGAAAATATTTATGAGTTTCAAATTGATTAATAGGCACCTCGGAGGCACTCGAAGGCTTACCCGGGCTGTAGCCGGGTGGCCCCGATATATTAAAGTGAATTCTTAATTATTTATAGTTCAACTTTATATTAATCACATTCATTAACCAGGTGAGTTTTTGTTTTTGATTTTTAATTAATAAGGCAGCCCAAAGCCCCATGAAAATTCTAATTAACCAAACGTCCTCAAATTGGATGCAGACTTTAATACCCAAATTGAAAATAAATAATAATCCTAATTAGCCAAATGTCCTCAAATTGCTGTAGACTTTAATACCCAAATTGAAAACAAATAACAAGACAGAAACGTTTGTAGACTTTACTTAATATTTAAATTGAAAACAAAATTCATAGATTTAATATTCAATATTTTAATATTAAATTCTAAATTTTAATTCCTTAATTGTAATTTAACAATTTGACAGAAACAGTTGTAGACTTTACTTAATATCCAAATTGAAAACAAAATTCATATATTCAATATTCAATATTTTAATATTAAATTCTAAATTCTAATTCCTTAATTGTAATTTAACAATTTGAATTGTATTTTCATTTCAGGCTTCAATCCCATCTAATTTTAATTCCTTAATTGTACTTTTTTGTAAATATTGATGTATTTAAATTTTATTAAATTCTTGAAGGATGATGGAGATTTTTGTCTGTTTATCCATATTTTTGGATGCCTCTCTTATAGTTTCAATGCTCACAATTATTTTTTTAGTGGACTTTGCATTGGTATCAAGTGAACTTGTAAGTGTTTGTTTTGAGATTTCATTATCTTACTTGATCATCTCTTTTATTTTTATTTTTTTAGCAAAACTGTCAAATTATTTATTTTGATTAATGCAAAATCCTCCCGTTTCTTTTTCTTATTGTAGTTGTGCAAAATAAGGGTAAAACTCTAGTAGTTGTGCAAAATAAGGGTAAAACTCTATTAGTGTTTGTTTTATTCCATATTATTATTTTTTAATTAAAAATACTTTAGCCCGGGTAGATTTAAAACTCTGGCTCCGCCACTGCCTCTCATCCGTATATATAAATGCAAAATTCTCATAAACGATGTGTCTATTTTGTATATTTAGTTTGACAATAAAAAATATTATGGTGTTTCGGTTGCTTACATGTCATCTGATCCAAATATATATCTAATTTAATAATTTTCTTTTACTATATCTTACTTAATTTAATAATTTTCTTTTACTATTTTCTTCCTAATTTAATATTTCTCTTTTATCAATTCAATACTTTCCTTTTATTCTTCTAATATAAAAATATAAATAAGTCGCATATAATTAGTAAAAAAGATCTAAATTAATTATTTTAATTTAAAGAAAAATTACAGATGAAATAATTTTAATTAAAAAAAAATTATAAAAATAATTAAGTAAGTTGTATTTATAACAAAGTTAAAATAATCTTATTTTTGAGATTTTAAATATTTATTGATTGGTAAATTAAAAGTTATTTGCAATCATATAAGCATGTAATTAAATATTAGTAATGAATTCAATATAAATATAAATATATAAGATTATATAATAATAATTATTATTATTATTAATAATTAATATAATTATACACTGGTACAATGCGAGACGAGTTGGAAGTATGTCATATTTTGATTTATCAAATTACGTAACTAATATTTATTAACAAATTTAATCTAAATTTTAAAATATAAAATAACTTAATAATAATAATAATAATTTAATAGAGATTAGATATGAGTTTAGAATGTGACATCTTTTGAATTTTTCTTAGTATGTAAATAAAATTATTAACGAATCTAATCTAAACATTGAAATAAAAAATTATTTAATAATTATAATAATTAATAAATAAATTAGAAATATTGAAGGCACATGTTTATTTTACATCCTTTAAATTTTTTATTTTAAGTTTAAAATTTTATAAATGATCACAAATATTTTTTATATTTATTTTTTGATAATTCTTGTATAATATACAGGTGTTAAATTAGTTAACTATTATAGAGACAGTTCTAAAAGTTCGATCCAAAACAAAACTAAAAGATAATATTTAAAATTTTAGAGAAACATAATATTTTTTATAAACAATTCTAGTAGATGAATCGTGGTCGATTAAATTAATAATCATATATATCATCATATAAGTGGAGGACTTCAAAGAAACTGTCACATGTTTCCCTCATCGACCTAAAAGGTTAATGTTAAAGTTTTATTATTATTTTTCACAAAATAGGTATAAATTTATTATTATTATTAATATTCTTATTATCCCTAGTAATCTTGGAGGAGTGACAAATCTATTGGAGTAGTTAATTAGGACTAACCAATTGCTGTTAGGTTAACAAAATGTATTAGAGTTGGTAAGTTTCCTTACATCTTCAATATCACGGTATCAGAGCCGTACATTCTCTCTGTTCCATTCCAAATTTTTCATGTATATATATAAGAGCATATCCAATATTTTTAGTCATTTTTAAGTATTTCATGCTCTTATATATATATATAAGAGCATCTCCAATACTTTTAGTCATTTTTAAGTGACATATGGTTATTATTAAAATATTATGTGGTGTTATACATAATTATAATTCACAATCTATATTCCATTGAGTTTTCTTATCTTCTTTCATTCTTGCCACACATTTCATGAATAAACCACTAGAAATGCTCTAAAGTATATTCGTGTAAATGCTCTAAAGTATATTGGTAAGGTATACATTTTTAAAAGATCTAACTAAATGCTAAATGGATAAATCGAATTTTATCTATATATATATTAAAAGAGAGGTCTGTAGAGAGAAAAAAAAAGATGGAAAGATGAGTAGAAAAAAAAAAATGCCACGTACATGCCATGTAGGATTGTTTTCTGTTTTTCTTAACATAATTATGATAGTACCATATTTAATATTAATTATGATTTGGTTTCTTTTTTAAATTAAAAGCCACATAGGATTAGTTTCCTCTTTTAATTATGTAGGCATAATTAGGATAGATACTCCAATTAACATTAAAAATAATAAGAATTAATATATATATATATATATATATATATATATATAATCACTTATATGTTAATTTGATTTTTATTTTGAGTTTTTGTTTTACGATTTTTCGTTATTTCTTTCATTTTGAATCCAACAATACCAAATTTGTTATTTTTTTTTCAAAAATAATTTGATCACTTTATTTAATTAAATTATACAAAAATGCACAAACAATATAATTTGATATTATTTTTATTGGCTATCAACATGTTGTTTATAAAATCTTATTACGATTCAACACTTTATTATTTGATTGTTCTCATAAAATAATGTATTTTGTTATTATCTCAAAAATCGCATAAACAATACAAGTGAAAATCCAACACTAAGTGGAGTGTATACTATGACATCAACTACAATAGCTCTGGAAAAAGATCAACTAATTCGAAAATAAAAAAAAGGGGAAGGCCGCCTCTGAAAGCAAATGTTGCTAAACACAGTAACTTTGAAAGCATTCACGCCATACTTAATTTCGATCGAAGTTCAAAATCGAATTTATTCTGTTACTTAATATAATTAGGATAGATACCCTAATTAATATTAAAAATAACAAGATCATTTTTATATATAATCACTTTTATGTTATTTTGATTTTTATTGTGAGGTTTTTGTTATTTTATTTTATGTTTTTTTATTGTGAGTCCAATAATATCAAATTCGTCACTATTTCTCAAAAGTAATTTGACCACTTTTTTTAATTAAATTATATTAAAATGACAACATAATTTAGTATTTATTTCATTGGCTATCAACATGTTATCTATCAAATATTATTACGATTCAATACTTTTCATTGAATTGATCTCATTTTTTTTTTATTAAGTAGGAGTTTTCTTAACATAATTAGGATGGATACCCTAATTAATATTAAAAAGAGTTAATAAGATCATTTGAATATATATATATATATATATATATATATATATATATATATATATATATGTGTGTGTGTGTGTGTGTGTGTGTGTGTGTGTGTGTGTGTGTGTGTGTGTGTGTTATTTTGTTTTTTATTATGAGTCCAACAATATCAAATTTATCACTTTTTCTCAAAAATAATTTTACCATTTTTTAATTAAAATATGCAAAATTGCACAATGCAATACAATGTCGTATTTATTTTATTGGCTATCAATATCTTATTTACCAAATATTATTACGATTCAATACTTTTGATTTGAATTGATTTCTTAAAATAATGTATTTTGTTACTATCTCAGTAATCATGCAAAATAATACAAGTGCGAAATCAGCATCGAGTGGAATGGATACTGTGGCATCAACTATAATAAATTCGTATTGTATATTAGTTGTTGGTGATATTGATCCACAAAATGGTAGCAAGAGAATTGCATTAAAAAAGAGATCTGGTAATTTGAAACGTATCAACGAGTTGCATTCTTCTTACGTTGTTCTACACTATCCATTACTATTTCCATGTGGTGAAGACAACCACAGGGAAGACATATCTTTTTCTGAACCTCGAAAACCTAAAGGTAAGGGTAAATAATATGTGAGGCAGATGGAGTTATTTTCTCACGGATTGCATGAAAGAGATACGGAGGTACTCACTATTCTATATAGCCGACGACTCACACAACAATTCATAATTGATGCATATACAATTATTGAACCTTCAAAATTGCGGTACGTCATAACTCATCGAAAAATTATGAAGTGAGATTTACAGTGGAATTGTTGATGTAGTGTTATGAGGTGAGACAGATGGCTCAAGTGTTGGTACTCATGTTGTCTTGCCCGCGACATTTACTAGCGGTTCTCAGAGGGTCATTTCACATACTTTTTATCTATTACTGAACTGTGTAGCTCATTTATATGTTAAATAGTGTAACCAATTTAGATATATCAAGTATATATTCAAATATGTCAATAAATATAACTATAGGTTCGCTATAACATTCTATCAGAACAAATAGGGGGTCTGCAGAGGATAAAAAGATTAATAAAATCGACATGTATTATGATTGTCATTACATTTTTCTATGCGAAAGCGGCGTGGAGAATAGTAGTTTATGAAATTCAGTATAAAACTCCACCTATCATGTATTTGAGTTTTCACCTTCCAGAAGAGCATAATGTATCGTATAATGATAATGATAAGCTGAACGCAAGTAAAAAACACCATAACATGTTTTAGGTTGGTTCAAGACAAATAAGAAAATTTTGGAAGCATGAAGTTTGCCTTATGTTCAGTTCCCTAAAAACTTTTTTTAGTAATAAAAAAACAAAAGAATGGACACCTAGGAAACTATATTTATTTCATTAGTACGAATTTACTATATTCCGCCAAAATTGATAATGTCATGGATGTAGTACATTTAACATAGGGTGGTGTATTTCTCATCTATAGATACAGAGGACGCTTTCTACAACTGTTAAATCTAATAGTGGAATTGTTCTTAATGTAATATCTAACGACATAACTTCTCTTCTTCTTTCGAAAGGAAGAACTGGGCATTCTAGATTTAGGATGACTTTTAATATCCACCGAGATTTTGATCATTACTGGTACTCCACTTGCAAAATTAATGGTGGATGCGCATCTCATTATTTAGGACGGAACTCCAATGATGCATAACCATTATTTTGAAACGCTGGACAAATTATTGAAAAACGTGATGAGATCGCAAAACAATTCTAATACGTAGCTTCTATTTGGTAACAAAATAATAATTCTTATTGGAAATTTTCATCAAGATTTTTCGGTTGTTCCAAAAAGTACTAGACCAGACATAGTTCACACAGTGATCTAATATTCGCATTTATGGACTCATTACATAATTTTGAAGTAGACAAAAAATGTGGTGGTGCAAAATCACAATTCAGATCCTAATTGTGTCAAGTTAAAGAAAATTTTCAACTCGATAAATAGTATAGGAGATGTAATAGTTGGAGGACTAAATGATGGTATCGTTCAAATTGAGATCCAGGTATCTACTATTGAAAGATGATGATGGCCATGTTCTATCAATTGTGGCGAGCACATATCCACAATTTGGAAAAACTACTGAATTGTTCGCTTATTTAGAGGGTCGTGCTATTCTTTCCCCAACACTTGATATCGTCGATTTGATTAATAGACATATGATGTCATAAAATGATGGAGAATGTAAAGTATATCTTAAATCTGACAATGCATGCAAATATGATTCAAATATTGACATATTGTAGGACTTCCACTCACCATAATTTTCTAAATACCATTAAATATTATGCCGACTATGAGCTGAAACTGGAAATTAGAATTCTACTCATGTTGTTGAGAAATATCGATCATTCCCTTGTGTTGTGTAATGTTAGTTGTTAACTTGACGATCATATTGAATAGACAATATTTCTCAAGGAAGTAATGCAGGTGAATTATTGTTAATCCCTAGAATGACTATCACACCATCCAATTCGAGGTTGCCTATCAAGTTCCAACGATGATAATTTCCTCTGATCGTGTCATATGCTATGATGATCAACAAAATTCAAGGACAATCTCTCTCTCATGTTGGAGTTTTCCTTAAGAAGTCAGTTTTCAGTCGTGGTCAGTTATACGTTGCTATATCAAGAGTGACCAATCGTAAGGGTTTAGAAATATTGATCGACAATGATGAGAATAAATATAGTAACAAAACTACAAATGTTGCGTATAAGCAAATTTATCATAATTTATAAATTACATTTCATCTAATAACAATTATTTTATGAATCAAGTTTTATCATTTTTAATAGTATTCGATCTTTAAATAATATTTAGATGATTTATATATAAGGAGCAATTATGGTAAAACTATCTCTGGTATGAGAACCAGTGATGGTTCTTACCGAAATACACACACACACACATTTATATAACTTAAGTATACATATATACAATTACTTATTTAAATATTTTAAGATATTTAAAATAATTATTTTTATTTTAGATAAAATAAAATAAAAGATTATCGTGCAACGCACTACTAGTATAATAAAAGCAGTGCATGTGATTGTATAATTAAAGCTCGCAAATAAGGAGGGTAATAAGAGATGGTTCTCACTGGAACCACCCTTATTTATATATACTAGTTTCACTAAAAAAAAAAAAAGATTTGCTGACGGCCATATCCGCCGGTAACAACTTAACGATGGATAGTGACCGTCGACGAATTCTTTGTCAGTGGACGGCTTTCCGACGGTATATTGCTATCGGTAAGCTGCCGTCGGAATTCTCATTTTTTGTGGATTTATCGATGGATTATACGATCGTCAATAATCAATTAAATAAATGAATAAATAAATAATACCGATGGATATGTTGCCCGTCGGTAATTAATTAAATAAATAAATAAGAAACAAAATACTGTTTAATATTACCGACGGACACGAGAGCCGTCGGTAAATGTATTTTCATTTTTTTAATATTATTTTTATTAATTGGAATAATGAATCTGTTTTTCTTCATCCGCCTATTTACAAAAACTTTAAACAAAGGCAAATGCAAAATAAAATAAATAATATAAATACGAATCAAAATCAAATGAATTCGATAATAATAATTCAAAATGACAAAAATAATCCAACATCTCGATAACAATCTAATCAACATGAGGGTGAGGGGGAGGAGGAGGTTGTGCTCCTATCGCGGCCATCGCAGCCCTAATACGCTCCTCAACCTGTTGCTGGAGTCGCTGCTCGCAATCCATCTCGAACTGTGCATGTGCCTCGCGCATCCTCTGCAACTCGTCCTGAGACTCCAGGCGTATCCTCTGCAACTCCTCCTGATACCTCGTCTCAGCCTCCTCGAACTGCGTTTGTAGCTGCCGCAGACGAGGATCGACCAGCTGGGATGACGTAGAGGTGGAGCCTGTATCGAACTCCTTGGCGAGCTATTCCGTTCAAAATCGTCGACCCTTTATGGGCCTGACAACGGAGAGGTAGACTTCGTTCGGGTCGACAAACGTGCCAGACTCCTCTGATGCAGCACGTCTGCTCTCCAAAATATTCTGAACCCCCGTCTGATAGATAAAACAAAATCGTTAATTATTTTCATGCAAAATAATGACAAAAACAAAGTTAATATATAAATTAATTTGAGTTTAGAAATTAAATAAACTTACAACTATCTACTGAGATTTGGGTCCGTAAATGAGCCTTCGCCTTTCTGATGCAGACTTAGTAGAAGCTCATACGAACTGGGATCCCTACCCGTCTCGTCCCGCTGTAACAATTAATTATAATTTTATTATATATATATATATATATATATATATGTGTGTGTGTGTGTGCGCGCGCGTATTATTTGAATTATAAATTTATATATATAACTTACGATATTATCTCGTATGCGATTCACCCTCAAGACCCGCCTCTATGTTTAGATATCCTACTACCAGGACCCTCTGGCTCGCTCATTCGGTTCCTACTATCTCTCCGTGACCTCTCAACCTCCTTTAGCCTCGCCCACGCCTCCTGCCAAGCCCTTAAAGTCTGCTCGACGACAGCTTTCGGTATCTCTCCCCTGGCATCATACGCCTGCCGCCACTCATTAAGACTGCTAGACCAAGCATAAGACATAGATAGGTAAAAGGCTTGGCGCATAGCATCATCAGAATAACGCCTTCGGTCCCAATAACATAAACCCTACAGTAAAGCATATTTAAGACAACATAAAACAAGTAACTAGTTACACAAATATAAACATATGTAATGCAATAAATTAAATTTTTATTTAATGTAAACACCTGGAATCGAGGCCACCACGTGTCACGATGATCCTGAGGAATATGCCTATATCTCCATCCAGCTGGGTGCACAGGAGTCTCGATGATCCGTTTAAGAATCGCGGGTAAATCTATAGAGTCTCCACACTCTAAAAACATATAAATCAAAATGAATTTTTTTAGAAGTTGCTTACAATTCATAACGATATATTTATTAATAAAAATTATTAAATACTAATAATTATCTCCGACCGACGATATAAACAAGGATGCATTCAGAAAGTCGACAACACTCATCATAAATAGGGCTCTCCGATACAGTCTCGGGAGGGGTCGGTCCATCCAGATCTACGTCGTCCAAATCGTCGATCAAATCATCAGAGGTCGTCGGCAGAACTGTCTTTGACGACGAGGAATCGAAAAAAACAGAACCTGAGGGACCAACTGATCCTGAACGACCTGCTGATCCTAAACGACCTGATCCTGAATGACCAACAGTACTCTCCCCCCTCATCTAAACGATCACGAACACATTGAAATCAAATTAATAACAATTAAAATTAAAACATTATATTATTTTTTTAAATGCTATTTAATTATACAACATTATAACCTTTACCGACACAAATTAGAAACTAATCATCGTCATTTGTCTCTTCTTTGATAATAAACTCATTTTTCGTATCATCGACAAGTTAGGCATCGGCATCATCGACTAGTGGATCATTAAGTTGGAAATCAACATCCTCCAATTGGATTACACCATGTGTTTCAGCAACATTCTCTTGAAACGATTGTTTAGGCATTCGCTCTTCTATGAAATCTATTGTTTATCTAGCCTTAACCTTACAAGCTGCCAACCAGTTGAGTGCAAGGACATTTCAACTTAGCACCGTCCCTCTCTGTAGAATCATGAGTGAGTGCAAATTCGACAAAATTCTCCACTCCATTTACGGATGTATCCGAAAGAAACCTGCCATCCCCTTGCCATTTGTACATCCAACTACGATCAATACTATCTATCCTATAATTTAGGGTATTAATTATTTGTGATACTAGTTAGAATGATCGATCATTCTTTCATGAGAGTAGACGTGCCCATCGGTTTGCCCAAACGGGACGAACCGCCGGTTTGAACCGACGGTCAACGGTTGCGGAAACCGTTGACCATGGTTTTAAACCGGAACCGGAACCCCAACCGCCGTTAAGGCGGGCCGGTTCCGGTTTCCCTATACCCCAAACCGTAAACCGGCGGTTAGAAAAAAAAATTCAGTCGATCGACTGAGTCGTTTAAAATCAACGGTCTTGATCTTGTGACCGTTGATGATCAACGGTCTAGATCAAATGACCGTTGATTCAAACCGCCGGTTCGACCCGAAACCGGCCGGTTTGGTCCAAAACCGGCGGTTTATCCGCCTTTTTTATTTTTGATTTTTTCACTGCTATAAATACCCCCCATTCCCAACTCATTTCTCTCACACCAATCTCTCATCTTCTATAATCTCTATATTCTACATTGTCCCTCTTTGCAAGTTTTGTGATTTCCAAGATTCTTTAATTATTATCAAGCCTTCCTAATTCTAAACTAAACTTATTTAAGTTTAGTGTTATAATTCCAAATATATTTCGTACTTTCTAGTTATAATCCTAAATTTATAATCCTACTAATTTAGTCCACTATTACTCTTTCTTATTTTTTTTGTATTAATATTAATTTCTAAAAAAATGTCAAGCCGTGGAGGTTCTTCTCGTTCCCGTCGTTCCGATAAGGGGAAGAGTATAGCACTCGATGACGACGCCAATATCCATCCCATCGGCTTATCACAAGGCAACACTCCTTCGGTCGGTGACTACAATCCCAATCGTATCGAAATTAACGAAGATTGGAGTGATACCCGACATTGATCGAACTTATCGAGCCGCCGCCGCCTTTGCCGGTGAAGATGTGCCCGCCCATTGAAGAGGAGGATGAATTGTCTCCTCCAAGAAATCCAAAAACTCGTTCTCGGGCAACAATGGAGTTAAAATCTGATATTTTCAAGAAACATTTTCAAAAAATTGAAATCCCGCCACTCGCAAACGAGCCACCTCCGGAAGACGGCAAAAAATGAAAAAGGAGGTACCGTGTCACTTGCAACTATTGTACATCATCTTACCAATTTCTAGAAGGAGGAGGATATGGGAATATGCACAACCATCTCAACAACAAACACCCCGACAAATTCGGCATCGATAGGACTCAAACGCAACTACAAGGAGGACAAGTAAGTACGAACTCCTCTTCTTTATTTACATATTCCGACGCTACTCATAGAAAGGAATTAGCAAAATTTATTTCTTCTAGATCTCTTCCTTTTAACTTTGCCGGTGATGATTTATATGCAAAATTCACCCAAACTTTCTTTTAATCCCTCGAGTACGAGCATCTCACGCTCTACCCTTACTCGTGATATTAAAAAAGTTGTTGGTGAATATAAGTTAAACTTATGTAATGAATTTGCTAGTTTACCAAACAAAGTTTCAATTTGCTCGGATGTTTGGAGTGATCATTGGGAACGAAACTCTTACATGGATGTTACATGTCATTGGGTTGATAATTCATGAACTTTACAAAAATGTTTGCTTGCATATAGAGATTTTAAAGCTCCTCACAATGCACATAATATTTGTCAATTAATTCATTTGATTTGTCAAGAATATGGTTTAGTTGAAAAAATATTTTCTATTTCATTTGACAATGCAACTTCTAATATGGCGAGTGTTAATGAGCTTATTAGTATTTGTAAACCATCTATTGGTGGCTTGTTTTTTCATATTAGATGCATATGCCATATTTTGAATTTGTGTGTTCATGATGGTTTGAATGTTTTGAAAAATGAACTTTCTCCAATTAAAGTGGCGGTCACTTGTATTCATAGAAATAAATCTTTGCAACGAAAATGGGAAATATTTTGTAGGGAAAACGGGTTTGAACCTAAGATTTTTTCAACCGATGTGCCTACTCGTTGGAACTCTACATATAAATTATTGAAAGACACATATTCGTATAGAGAGGTATTGTGTTCGTTTTTTGCCCAATAAGAAACCGAAATTATGTTATATACAAACCAATGGTTTACGTGCAATTATTTGAAAAATGTTTTAAAGGTGTTTAATGATGCTACTAATTTATTTTCTGATGTTTATTATCCTACTTCTCACCTTGTTGTTGAAAATTGTGTTAAAATTGCATTCGTCTTTAAGGAGTGCATGAAAAATGAACGATTGGAAGAATGTGTTATTTTTATAAAACGAAAATGGTTGAAGTATTTTCATTWCATTCCAAGTATATTTTTAGTTGCTARATTATTAYATCCTAATAATAGAGAAAGTGGTTTAGAATTTTATCTTAATAGTTATTATGATGCTTTAWTGCCGTTTGAAAACTATGAATATCATTCCGTTGAAACTATTATTCAAAATGTGAAAAAAGTCATTATATTATATTTTTAAAGAATATAGTATAAATCTTGATGGTCCTCTTCCTATGAGTTTCGGGCGACAAACTTCTACTAGAAGTGGTAATCCTAGTAGAAGTGGTGATGGCGACGATGAAATCGAGGGATTTCAAGATTTTTTGAAACAAAAAAGTCACGAATGGGGCGTTCGGGTTATTCATTCGGTTCTAACCCTTATCGAGAACTTGAAACTTATCTAAAAACGACTTTTGAGTATGGAACGTTGGGAGAAAATGAAGCCGATAGCGAGTTTGATATTTTGAATTGGTGGTTATCGAGGAAATCACTTTATCCAGTTGTTAACATCATTGCAAGGGAGATATTGGCCATTCCCGTATCAACCGTTTCAGTCGGACAAGCATTTAGTCAAGGGGGGTACATGCTGGACGAGCGGAGATCCAAACTTACACCTTACAATCTCGAGTGTCAAATGTTATTGCATGATTGGGTCAACGCCGATCGACGGAAACAAAAAAACGTTCTTAGTGAAGATGAAGAGAGCGAGACGTTTTATGATACTACGGGATCTAGTAACGAGTCGGTAAATGGATGATAATGGTACCCCCCGCACCACCGCTTCCGATTCCAAGGTAAGTAAGAACTACGTGGACTTTGATTCCAAAGATAAGGGAAACGTAGGCAACTATCTTCAATTATTTGAAATTAAAATTTCAAATTTTAACTTTAAATATTTGAAAATAGTTCAAGTCCAATTTCTTTTTAATTTTCTTTTTTGAATTTATTCAAACTCTTCTAATATAACTTTTTTTATTTTAACTTCAAAATTTTCTTTTATTTGACCAGTCGATCGACTAGATTGGTCAGTCTATCGACTGGCTTTTCAGTCGATCGACTGGTCAATCAGTCGATCGACTAGATCTCTCCAAATCGATTGTAGAACAGAATGTTTGGCAATTTTGGGCGAAGCAATAGATCGACTGACCCTTAGTCGATCGACTGCGAGTCGATCGACTTCTCCTCAGTCGATCGAATGAGTTAAAATTTTAAAAAAACAAACCCGAGAAAACCATCCAAACCGGCCAAACCAAACCAGGACCAAACCGTGAACCGGCGGTTTGCAAACCGCCGCAAACCGTCCGGTTTCACAGTTCGATTCCGGTTCGAGGTTTCTGCCGAAACCGAACCGGCGGTTCGAATCGTCTGGATACGTCTAATGAGAGGAAAAGAATGTTGGTGGCAAAATCTCGACAGCATAATGAGGAAGAAGAGTAATTTGAATTATTGGTAAGGCTTCTATCTCATTCAAGAATATTAGCAGTATGTATTATCTTAAAATATGCATTTTGTGGGTTTCAAAATTTTGGCAGCATCTCCCCTCAGTTCTCTAAGTACACATATATTTCAGTGCACCCGAGAACAAAACAAAGATGCATAAAATCAAAATTTCAAAGTCAACATAACACATACGCATGAGATATAACCATACTACATCCACATTCCCAAACTGTCCAAAAATGGGACAATTCAAAATTTAGTATCAAACTCACTATTTGATACTAAATCTCAAACGGGTCTAAGGTATGTATTCTAGAAGGGAACAATTCAAACTTTAGTATCAAACTCTCTATTTGATACTAAATCCCAAATGGGTCTAAGGTATATATTCTTGAAGGGAACAATTCAAACTTTAGTATCAAACTCTCTATTTGATACTAAATCAAACTAAATGAGTCAAAAATAACTATCGTTCTTACTATATTAATCATATAAAATTCAAAAACAACAATATCAACCGATCAATCACATTATACAATATCAACAAAACACAACATATCTTAAACACAACATCATACCGATCACTACATCATTTCAAAACCACCATCCCCAACAATTCAAAACTTTTTAAAACCACCATCAATTTTTAAAATAATTTTGAAAACTGGTATTGGAAGGACGAACCTCCCGGTCGGCGCCGTACACACTACAAAAAAAAAACAGTTTTCCGAGGGTTTTTTCCCTCGGTTTTTATGAAAATTCCCTCGATTTTTGGAAAAACCGAGGGAAACGTTCCCTCGGAAAAACTGTCCTCGGAAAATATTTCCGAGGACAAAATTCCCTCGAAAAATATTTCCGAGGGGAAAACCGAGGGTCGCTACCCTCGGTTTATTCCAGCCGGTGGCCCTCGGAAACACCGAGGGCAAAACCGAGGGTCATGAACTCTCGGAAAACCGAGGGTTATGGACCCTCGGTTTTTCTTTTTTTCTTTTTTTTTAAATTTTAATTTCTATTTATTAAAAAAATCCCAAAAAAATTGAAAAATATAAATGAATATACAAATTAATAAADCAATTATTATAATAAAAATATCTGAGAATTTAGAATTATTACATCCGTTCGACACACTAACAAAGTTTATGTAAATCAAAATATCCTAAGATGGGGGGGAGGACTGCTGTAAACGAGCATACAYCGCGGCCATCTGGGCGTTCATCTGCGCCTGAAATGCCTACTGCTGCCGGCGCTGCTCGTCACGCTCCTCCTCACGTCGTCGCTCAGAATCGACGTATCGCTGCTGGATCAGCTCAAGCTCCGCCCTCTGCACCTCCTGAGCTCGTCTGGTGGCCTCCAACTCCTCTCTCTGCGCCTGGAGCTGTGCCTCGAGCTCTCTGACCTGCGTCCGATCAGACTGAGAGGAGGTGGAAGAAGAGCTGCCTCTGAGGAAACCCTTTGCAGCAGCGAACGCCTTCCCGAACGA
>BMAC01000287.1:840796-876866 GCA_014905375.1 Phtheirospermum japonicum | reverse complement strand
GCATGGAACGTGTATACGCACCTGTTCGTTCATATTTTTCGACCGAAATGGGGCCATAACCTCCCCACGTGCCCGTGATGATAGGATTTGTTCAATTTTATGATTTTTCTATTTTTCATATTTTTTTTCACATTTTTTTTAAATTTTTTACAAAACCGAGGGTTCCCTAAATCCTCGGAAATTTCCGAGGGGAGACCAAAACCCTAGGAAATTTCCGAGGGTTTATGGGACCCTCGATTTTGTAAAAAATAAAAAAAAATCGTAAAAAATATAAAACGAGCGCAAAACGACCGTAAACCAACCCCCGTGGATCCACGACGCCGAGACGCACCCCTCCCCGCCCCGTTCGTGATTTTTTGGGTTTTCCTCCTATTTTCTACTATTTTTTTTTATTTTCTTCTAGGGTATTTTTTCAATTTTTTATTTAGTAAAAAATCGGAAAAAAATACGAAACACGCACGGAACGACCGGAAACCGACCCCCGTGGATCCAAGACGCCGATACGCACCAATCCCCTAAATGATCGTGAATTTTGGGCGTTTTTTCCTATTTTTTACTAATTTTTTATTTTTCTAGGGGTTTTTTCGATTTTTATTTAAAAAATCGAAAAAAAATACTAAACGAGCACGAAACGAGGCACGACCGACTCTCGATGTTCCAAGATCATGAGACGCACCCCTCGATCCCTCTTAGAATACACGATGCCTCGTCGCTTCGCGTTTCCAACCGAACGACTTGATCGATCGATCGTATTTTGGTTGTTTAGTCGAATTGCACAGAACGTGTGGATACGCACCTGTTCGTTCATATTTTTCGACCGAAATGGAGCCATAACCTCCCCACGTGCCCGTGATGATAGGATTTGTTCAATTTTATGATTTTTTTATTTTTTCTTATTTTTTTTCTATTTTTTTTATTTTTCAAAAAAACCGAGGGTCTAATAACCCTCGGAATATTCCGAGGGTATCAAAAGACCCTCGGAAATCAGCAAATTATTTTATTTTTTTTATTTTTTTAATTATAAAAAAACCGAGGGGAGCCCTGACCCTCGGTTTTTTGGGCGACTTTTTAATTTTTTTTTAATTTTTTTATTATTAAAAACCGAGGGGAGACAATTACCCTCGGTTTTTTCCGAGGGTAGAAGCGACCCTCGGTTTTTGTGATTTTTTTTAATTTTATTTTATTTTTGGTTATCAAGAAACCGAGGGTAACCGTTGACCCTCGGTGTTTCCGAGGGTCTGATGCCCTCGGAAATAACTCCGCTCGGAAATTCCTCGATATTACGTTTGGTAATTATGGCGGTAAGTTTTGGCGGCTAATTTCCGAGGGAAAAATCGAGGGGTCTTATTTTCCTTCGGAAAAAACCGAGGGTCTCAGTTTCCCTCGGTTTTGCCCTCGGTTTTCGCCGAGGGAAATGAAACCCTCGGTTTTCCCCTCGAAAAATTGCAGTTTTTTTGTAGTGACACCACGTCATCACTGATGTCTACCCAACCAATCACAACATCAATCAATCATAATGTATATATAACAAAAATAATAACATACATTAAACAAAACCGATCATCACGGCATTTCAAAACCACCATCACATACACTTTAAAAGATAATTGCATAATTGCACAATTAAACCCTAATTACAAACCAAACCCTACCTAGCCCTAATTTAATTAAAATTTATATAATCGAACCTAAATTATAAATAATTATAAATTAAACCCTAAAACAAACCCTAATTGCATAAATAAATACTAACAACCTATTAGCCATAATTTTATACAAATATTTATAATCGAATTCAATTTATAAATAATTATAAATTAAACTCTAAAATAAACCCTAATTGCATAAATGGACCCTAAACCTAAAACCATTCACAATTGCATAAATCAAGACTAAATTCCTAAATTGAACCCCCAATTAAATTCATCAATACCTAATTCCTAAATTTAAATCAAATTAAAAACCTAAATTAAAAAAAAAAGATTGAATTAAAAGGCTAACATACCTTAATATGTGACGGTGACGGTGCTTCGGTGTGTGCTCCCTTCAGCGGCGAACTCTGGCCCTTCTCCCGATTTTTTCTTTGTTCTTTGTTGTTGCAAACACGAATGAGGCTGTTTGGCGTCTCGACTACTGTTTTATCAAATTTACCGATGGACCCATTTCCGTTGGTAAATCCGCAGGTAAAAAAACCCGGCGTTTTCAACGAATAGAATTTGTCGGTAAATGAATCTGGCGTTGCCGCCGACTTCATTTTTGCCGACAAATAAAAATTTGACTATTTTTTATTAAATTGCCAACGACTATTTTTCCGCCGAAAAATAAAAATCTAATTATTATTTTTTAAATATTGCCGACGGATACATTTCTGTCGGTAAATAAAAACCTGATTAATTTCTTTTTATTAACAATTGCCAACGAATATTTTCCGTCGGCATATTGGGCGGGCTAAATTGCCGCCAGCTTCCCGAGAACTTGCCGACGGACTTTTCTACGTAGGGGTTACGTTCGTCGGCAAGCCATCGATAATTATTGTCGTCGGTGAGATCGTCGGTAAGACCGAACTTTTACCGACGGGTTGCATCCAGTCGGTGATTTTCATAGGCATTTTCGTATTCTTTTGTAGTGTTTAACCCGCGCATAATATGCGGGGTTTGAAAAAAAATAACACTCATTAGAAATACTACACAGATAATATTGAAAATTGTACACAAAGATCGTAACACTGTTTTTCTATTTGCACAAAAATTATTTTTCATAATAAATAATTTTTACACGTAAATCAGAGCATTATTTATTCTAATTACTGTAAGATTGTTTCCTCAATAAATAACATTTAAATAGTTTTACCCGGGAGTCACGAATTAATTGTCAAATATAGCAAAATACACTAAATTTGAAAAAATTCGGTAGAAAATGGAGTTAGTAAAAATGTAAAACATACAACACCAACGTGTCACATGTGAATATGTGATATAAAAATAAAAATTTATAAGGTAGTGATAATTATATTTAAAACATCGTCGTATATCTAACTTATAGTAAAATATAAACTTGAAAGAAATCCAGGAGAAAATTGAGTTACTAAAAATGTAAAACATAAACACTCACGTGTCGCACGTGAATATATGATATAAAAATGAAAATTTATAAGGTACTGGTAATTATATTTAAAAAATATCGTATATCTAACTTGTAGTATATGTAATAGTATTTTATTATTATTATTATTATTTTTTCATAAGACATTAATTTGTTCATGTAGATAAATAATTTGTTTATCAATGCATTATATTGGAATTAGATAAGAAGATTTAGAATATATTTAATATTTATTTTTCTAGGTGTAGAAATTATTATTATTATTTTCTGTTGTTGTTTCTCTCTCTCTCTTTTCTTTTTTGGCGTAATAGTTTTTCGTATATAATCTTAACTTGTTTAACACTCGTGTATTATACGGGATTTATAAAAAAAAAACTAAATATAAAAAATTGTTGTGAAATTACAAAGTTTTAAATTTAAAATAAAAATTTAATAGATGTGTTCCTGTGCCCTGTTCAATATATTAATTATTATAATTATCAATTAATATTATATTTTAATGTTTAGGTTAAATTCGTTAATAAAAACTCTATCAAGGTGAGCCATTAAGATTCGTTATTTTACGAAAGTCTTTCAATCTTTCCCGGTTCGGAAGGAGGAGAATTAGCTTATGTCCATGGGAGACCAAAAAAGGGGATTGAATTGGGTCAGTCCGCATAGACGAAGCTTGCTCCTTCAGGCTCCTTTCTGTGATCTAGCCCTACCCTAATCAATATCAATTACATACTTTACTTAAAATTTATTAGTTTTTTAAGTGTATGTTCATTATTTTTTAATATGATGTTCATTAATTATTTGTTAGTGGAATATTTTATTACTCAATCAGACATGTTCTATATGTCATATTTTATAAATTCTCATATCTCATTCTATCTATCAAACTTATATTTTCAAAAGAGAATTAATATTACTTTTTACTTTTCTCAATGAGAATTAAATATTACATTATTAATTTTACGCGTTCATTATTATTTTATATTTTTATTTTTTCTAAATAAAATGATATTATGATCATTTGATAATTATGATTAAAATACTAATCATGTTTCTTAATTTGCATAAAATAAACACTTACGACATATACAATGAGACGTAAGAAGTGAGTAATAATTTGCCAATATTAAGCTCGAGGGTTTCCTTGCAACTTAAAAAACCTCCAGACTAACACTTTCCATTTGAGAAGGGGAACGGATATATGCAACTTGTGATTTTATTTTTTCAATTCAATTAAAAACAATCATCGAAATGTTAAAATTACCCTTCAAACTTATACCCCAAACTGCATGTTTGTTTTTAACCTTTCACCACCACCGCAGACACTGTCATTACCGCTACCGTAACCCATTACCGTCGCCGACGTCATGGCCGCGCCGGCCATTGAATAACATAAAAAAAACACGCGCCAATATATACACTGCCGCGCCGTCATGGCCGCCGTGCCATTGAAAATAAAGAAGAAAGAATGTCCGAGAAAAAATATCGTTCGTACCAGATTTTTGAAGACAAAATACATTTTCGAAAAATCGATTTGAACACAAAATACATGTTCGAAAAATTGATTCAAACACACTTTTTTTTTTATACGAAAACTAGAGTCGAACACCATTACCATCCAATTTCTTCACTTACCTTCCACCACTCACGGCCCTTTTTTTTTTCCTGTTCGGTGGTGGCGCAATGGTGACAGCTATGATGGTGGCGGCGACGGCGGCGGTAATAATTGAAGGTATCAGTTGACGGCGGTGATGTTAGCAAGCTTAAATGATGGTGAAGGATCGAAGGAGATGAAATATTAATATTTTTGTAACAAAATTGTGTAACGGGGTGAACTCAATTTAGGTAAGCGTAAATTTTGAGAAATTTTCACACTTTGTACAAAGCTCAACATGTCCACACGCACACAGAGGTTCCAAATGCAAGTTTCAAATTTCGCAACCTTGCTGAATAAATCCCTCACCATCAACCAGGCAAAGCAAATCCACTGCCAAATCCTAGTCAACCGTCTCAACAATCTCGCGCCGCTGTTAATCCGCCAAACCCTCAAACACGCAGCCTCCCGAAATTCCCCAACCACCACCACTCATTACGTCAACTCGATCCTCCAGCATATGCAACACCCCCCCGACGCCGTTTCATCTACGTCGCTCACAATTCGCCATCTCTCTCAACACGGCCAATTCAAAGAAGCTCTCTCTCTCTACAAACATTCACTCAGCTGGGGATTTTTACCAAACACATTCGCTGTATCTTCAGCTCTCAAGGCTTGCGCTAGGCTATTGTGCACAATTAGCGGGTTAATGATCCATGGACAAACCTACAAGCTGGGTTTGTGCAAGGTTGTTTTCGTTCAAACCGCGTTAGTTGATTTCTACTCGAAAATTGGAGATATGGTCGTCGCACGTAAAGTGTTCGATGAAATTAGAGGCAAAAACGTCGTTTCGTGGAACTCGATTTTAGCCGGGTATGTAAAATACGATGACCTGGCAATGGCACAGAGCGTGTTCGATGAAATGCCCGAGAGAGATGTGATATCCTGGAACTCCATGGTTTCAGGCTTCGCGAGAGCGAAGAATATGGAGCAGGCCTACGAATTGTTTCGACGAATGCCGTTTAAGAACACTGCTTCGTGGAACACGATGGTCACTGGTTACGTGGAGTGCGGGAAAATAGAGCTGGCCCGAAGCTTCTTCGAGGCGATGCCCGAGAAAAACAGCGTTTCTTACATCACGATGATGTCAGCATACTCGAGATACGGTGATGTCGAGTCCGCGAAAGAGCTTTACGATCAGCTGGGTGACAAAAACGATCTGCTTTCGTATAACGCCATGATATCGTGCTTTGCTCAGAACAACCGGCCGAAAGAGGCGTTGCGTTTGTTCGAGGAGATGCTTATTAAGCCCGATAAAATGACGTTAGCTAGTGTTGTCTCAGCTTGCTCTCAGCTCGGGGATTCGAAATACGGGTCCCGGATCGAGTCATACATGAGAAACTCGGGGATCGTAATGGACGATCATCTCATCACCTCGTTCGTCGATCTGTACGCAAAGTGTGGGGACATCGATAAAGCGTACGGGCTTTTTAACAGGTTGCGAAAGCGGGATTTAGTTGCTTATACCGCGATAATCTTAGGATGCGGTATAAACGGTCGGGCCAAAGAGGCGATCAGGCTGTTTGAAGAAATGATGGGTGATGGTATAATCCCAAACGTGGTGACGTATACAGGGATATTAACGGCTTATAATCACGTCGGTATGGTGGAGCAAGGTTACGAATGCTTTACGTCCATGCGGAGGCACGGGCTTGTCCCTTCGCGCGATCATTATTCGATCGTGGTGGATCTTTTGGGCCGGGCCGGGCGGTTGAAGGAGGCCCATGAGTTGATTAAGAGCATGCCGATGCGGCCGCATACTGGGGTGTGGGGCGCGTTGCTTCTTGGGTGTAGCTTGCATAATAACGTGGAGCTTGCAGAGATTGCTGCTGGGAATTGTTTCGAGCTGGAGCCGGAGAGTGGCGGTTATCGTTCGCTGCTTGCGAATGTGTATGCGGCGAATGGGAGGTGGGACGATGCGAATAGGTTGAGGGGTAGTATTGGGGAGAAGGGGGTGGTTAAGATAGCGGGATCGAGTTGGATGGAATGTGCCAAGCCTTAGAAATACAAATACATGCTCTTGCTTGACAAGCGGGACATCAATATTCTTGCTTCGTTTCTCTCGCTGAGGCTGAATTTTGGGATGAAAGCTGATCTTTTTTCTATCTGAACGGTGTCAACAATGGTAATCAATGTTCTTTCGAGTTTTTTTTTTTATAATTATTTCATTGTTTGGTGTGCGAAATTTTTTATTTGCTATGGTCAAGATGGCAAGACATGATTACCTGTATATGGAATTAGCACTGTCAAAATAGGCTAGCCGCTAACCCGTCAATAGATGCGGGCCTATTTGGCCCACTCTGTTTTCTGCTATTCAATGTTCTTCCATGGCCCCTGTGAAAGACAAAGTCCAACTCTTGTTTCAAGTTTTACCCCCATTCTATTTTAATTTTGCAGTGTACAAAACTGAAAACGCCTTTCTTTGAAGGGAAATATAAAACAAATGTAGTTATACATTTTACGTTGTTTATCTTATACAAAATACAAATTCTTTGTGCAATAGTTTGTATTGTTATCCTTTTGGCATGTAGCCTGTACATGGGCCAGGTGGTGATTTTTATTAACATATTTTTTTTACGGAATGAATAATATATCTTCGAAACCTGAAAAAAAAAAAAAAGGCTAAACCCACAGGCTGGCCCGCAGGCCGTGGAACATCCCAACTCCGTTTAGATCAGCCCGTGGTGGGCCAGGTTTGTGTCCGACTGGTCCGTTGATAGTTTAAATATGGTACATCCGTAGCTTGCTTCGTTCTTTGCAAATTAAGTGTCGTAGTAATCAAAATGACGTAATGCAAACTTACGTTATTGTGGACACCCTATGGTCAATCCTCTTCTTGACTTACATCATCACATAAAAGATCCCGAGAGATGGGATTTGGGATCCTGAATCGACTTAGGCCATTCCAACAGAAGGCTGGAGAATGGCCCCTCTGTTGAAGCAAGGATCTGGCCGCTGAGCATGAGAATGGACTATGTTGGTCTGTTGAAGCTGAGAATTGCCCTCTGTTGGCCAAAACCAAAACCAACCATTGATGAATTTCCTTACGTCTGAAACCTGTCGCTTCCCATTGAATGAAGATGCTAACGGGTCGAAATGGTCAACAAGACATAAATTGATTTCTAACGACCGGACAACGAAGCAAGGATCAGTTGATGCCTGGAAATCTAAACCTAAATAGCGGTGAAAACGAATCGCATGTTCAAATCACCAATGTACTACCACACTAAGGATATCATTTTGTTATAATTAACCATTTCCAATTTTAGACCTTAATGTTTTTCTATGTTTCATATTTTATTACTACTTTTTTAAGACTCGAAACCCCTGTTTAGATCCCAATATTGTATGCATTTTGCAATTGTTGTGGTGTTTGCTGGCGACTAGTACCATGCAATTGTTTGAGAAGTCATTTCCAATGGAAGGGGTTGGATCTATAAAAGTGCTGCCGTGAGTTGCCTTTTTTTGTTTTGTTTGGGAATTATATCGTGCCTAAAACTTTTCCATAGTGGGTGAAAAGCTGTAATGGACACTTTGTTTCTTCTTTTGGCTTCTTTCTTAGTTCCTCAATGATTTGCTGCTGGTTATCATTTTAATTCGAGTTTGTGTACCTATTATCAAAGTGGGTGTGGTGAAGATTATGGTTTATTTGACAGTATTGTTGGTGTGCTAGCACATATGCATTGCTGCTTCTAATAGCACACGAGCAATTTTGTCAAATAATTCTTAATTCTCATCACACCCGAAGAACATTAGGTTCTGGGATAATAGATACACAAACTAAAATTAGAATGATAACAAGCAGTAAATCATCGAGGAAGTGAGAAATAAATGAGAGGCTCAAGAAGAAACAAAGTGTCAAATATAATCTCCCCCACCATGGAAATTTTTTAGGCATGAAATGATTTTAATAAAAAAGGCAGGATAACTTAATACACTCGTAACAAACACAAAATGTTATATAGATCCAAATGCCTTACTGATTTCTCATTTCTCCCAACATGCATTTTTTGGTGGGAGCTACAAAGTCGATGACACTCATAGCGAAGAATAACAATCGCAAAATGCATACATTTTCCTAGGGGTGGCAAATGGCCCACGGTAGCACGATACGATTACAGTGACAAATAATACGATAAGACACGACATGAAATTGTAAATTTAGTTAAATTTAACACTTATTATTATGACATTTATGACTGAGTAATATGAAAACACGGTAGTGCCACCCATAGTAGTAAACTATATTCTCGGCTTTACAGAGTCATTAACAACTTCAGCGGCCAACACGTGGCTATTCTCAGCCTCAGCGGCCATCAATGGGACATTCTCAGCATCAACGGCCAACAATAGGTCATTCTCGGTTTCAGCAGCCAACAGAGGCCATTCTCAGCCTTATGAACCATCATGTCATTCTCAGTCTCAGCAGCCAAAAAAGGTCCATTCTCATCGCACCAGCGGCTGACTAAATCCATTGATTTTGCCTAGATGTTTAACATTTTGAGCCATAGCAGAAAATTGTAAAGATGCAATAAAAATTATTTCGCCTAGTGAGTGCCAAAACATGCCTTTTTGTGATTTATACCCGCACAAAATATTCCTAGCCTTTTCATCCATTTTGACTTATCGCCCATATACAAAGTTCATGGAGTGCCATGAATCTCTCTCTCTCTCACACACACACAAAAAAAAAAAAAAGGAAAAAATGGAGATAGATAAAAAAAAAAAAAGAATGACCCCTTGTTCATCTGTGTACAATGATTTAAGTTTGAGGGCCCAATTATTATGATGTCGTTTTTCTCTGGAAAAGAGAATTTTTTTTGTGTGTGATTTAAAAAAAAAAAGGAACAAAAAAGAGTGCATATGGCGATTTTGTTGATAAGCATGAGTGTGTCAATGAGCTTTTTATTTGTTGTTTGTTGGCTCTATAAGGAGACTGGTAGAGTTGACACGCACAGCAGGACAAAAATTTGAGTTGGACTTGTATATACTGTTGGCATTTGGTACATTGGGATGTAGCATAGTTCTGATATAATTATTATTTTTGGTAAGCTCCGAGGATTGTGATGGCTCAATACTAACTACTAATTCAAGTTGACACCATATTTTGCTCTTCAGTGGTTAGATTTTGGTTTCTTGAGGGCAAGCAAATCTTTAAGTTTGAGGGTATTTGAAGAGTCGGTTTTATATCAACAAATCAAGCACTTTTAATTTTATATTTTATTTGATTTAAAGTCATTTGTTGTTAATCTGATGCATTTTTAGGGTATTTTGTAGGTAATGTTTCCTCTTATTGAAGTTTGGAAGGGCTAATCGAGAAAACGGTACAAAAGAGATGATTTTTAAGAAGAATGAAGGTTAGTTGACTATTCATTTTTGATTCGAGTGTCACTGAAATATTGTGTTTTTCCAGTAAAAAAAACATGGTTCTTTAATCTGAATGATCTCTTTGGTGTTCATTCAGGTTTGTTTTTGTGAAAGGTAGTTTTGGGGGTCTACGTGTATATCCAGCGTATATATCTATTGTTTTAGAAAAAAAAATAAAGTAAAAATGAAATGCAGCCAGATAAATTAAGCAGGGAGATATCATTCTTGGTGTCTAATCTATACAAATTGTTTGATTCTTTCAGCATTAGAGGTTGAAAATAATTTAGAGTTGGTCATGAGAATCTGTAACTTGAAGTTTGAACTGTGGGTTACTTTGGGATTCCACTTGTATTTTGCAATCCATCCATAATTGGTATGTCCGGTGAACATGTGGACAAAATTTTAAATTATTTTCCATGATTTGTGAATTGGTGGCAAATCCAAAATTTCAATTGTGATTAGATTCGTTGTTATTTCTTGAAAGGGATCTATCATCTATGACATCTAACTTGTAGCAACACATTATTTTCAGAAAAGTGAACGAAAGGTTCATTTAGGGCATGTTTGCCGTAGCCTCGAAATACCGATTTAATATTACAATATCGTATATTTGTTTGTTTTAAAACAAAAAAATATAATTATCTTACCAACAAATTTTTACGCATAATATCTATTCTATTAACGTAAATAATTAAATGTTACTAAATAATATTATACTAATACAAAATCATTCGCTTTTAATACATGATTCGACATAAAATATCTTATTATCCACTTTCAGCCATTACTTAATATTTACAATAAAAATTAAGAATTCTAATTATATAACAAATATAGTTTTCACTATTCACAAAATTCTAAATATTAAGATTCATAATTTAAACGAATGCTTGATAATTTGATTATTCATTGATCCAAAGTAATCTAATAAGATAATAAGCAAAATATATCCGATAGTTTTGGAATATATAATACTATTTGAAATAATTTTGTCCTAACTTAATTTATTGGACTTGGGAAATGTAAAATTAAATAAGAATCACTTAACTTGATTTGACCCAATTATGATGTAGCTTGGTTGGTTGATTTGATTTGATTTGAGGAGTTGGTAGTTGATGGTTGATTTAAAATTATGATTTGGTAAATTAGATGATTAAGGTAATCAATAGATGATTATTTACGAAGATAGACATGATTGAAATAAAAATAAATAAATAAATTTATAATTATAATGAAAGACTTTCTAGAAAAGAAAAAAAATTAGTTAAAAACTTAATTAACAAATAATTATAATAATAAATAAAGATTTAAAAAAATACGTTAATTTATTAAAAAAAAAGTATTTCTTACAAAAGAAAATGATAGAAAAATGATTTCATTTTTCCAATCAGTTAGGAGCTATGAAGCACGGATACTTTTATGAGGAAGTCGTACCCGCACCGGATACTTATCGGATACGACATTTCTACGGACACGTATCAATACGCACCCATAAAGTGTCAGTGTTTTAAAGAAAATTTTGAACGTCTGAACTCCTTAATTTAATGAATAAAACGTAAAAAGAATTTTAATTCATCCTAATATGAAATCACAAACTGTGAGAGATAGTACAAATTTTATAGGTTTCAGGAAAAAAATAAAATATTTTTTTATTGTATAAATAATTTACTTGTTTCATGTATTTTTTGAACTTATCACATTTGAAATTTAAATATTTATGAAATTTTAGTTTTCTTAGTTAATACAACTATATATATATATATATATATATATATATATATATATTGTGAAAGTGTAGAGAATAACAAGACCTTTGTATAAATTCTCGATAAGTAATGATTGATGTATTTTATACTGTTAGATACTTAGATGTTTTTATCAAAATATTTCTCAGAATTGTATTTTGAATAGTAATTTTAATCATGTATTTTGGTCCGTCAATTCATATCTCAAACCTTGCCAATATATATATATATATATATATATACTGTACTCGTATTCTTAAAATTTCAACACATAATGCCTAATCAACTATAGGAGATGATTAAGAGTATTTACACGACAGTATAAATGAGTTGATTAAGGTGAATAAACTATCAACAATTTTTTATCAATATGATCTTTATGCTTAATCAACTATTAAGAGTGTATGTATTAATTAATGGGTGAATAAACTATCATCTCATATGAATAATATTTATGAGTTTAAAATTAATTAATAGGGCTAAATATTAGAGGCCAAATTCTAAAACCCCTTTTTGAAATGTAAGTATAAATTATCAGAAAATTTTGGAGAAGAAAATTACAAATAATTTTAATAGATAGATCGTACTCGTTAAAGTAAATAGATTGTAAAATTTGCACGAATATGACAAATAATTCTAATAGATAAATCGTACTCGTTAAATTAAATCGTTTATATATATAAATAGAGGTTTTTCAAGAAAAAGTGTTTATATTTTATCTCCCTCATTGTAAAAGTTAAATTTAAATTTGAAGTTTATTAATTATTGTTTATATAATAAGGTACAAACTTATTATTATTATTAATACTCCTTTCTTAAAAATTAATTTTCAGTTATATGTAATGTTTTGAACTAGATTTTTTAAGAGAGAATGTGTGGGGAAGGTTTGAGGTGCGGAGAAGGTTTGAGTTTTTTTTATGATAATGGATTTGATGATGTATATTATACATTGATATATAAGTTTAAAATATAAAAAGTATTTGTAATAATTATAAAATTCTCAAATTAAATAAGTAATTTAAAGATTGTATTCTCAAGATGCCTAATTTATTAATTAATTATTATTATTAAATAATTTTATATTTTAATATTTATATTGAATTCATTAACATTAAATTCATTAATTTTCTTTACATAGTTAATTTTTCTTCAAAGATATCACATTGTCAATCTGTGTCTAATCTTTGTTAATTAATTATTATTAAATAAATTTATATTTTATTATTTAAATTAAATTTATTAATAATTATTAGTCACATATATAGAAAAATTCAAAACATGTCATACTCTCAAACCGTGTCGTATTGTATAGGTGTGAGCGGAACCGGGTACCCGGCCATTTTACTTGGAACCGGAACCGGTTGGAACCGGGTCCAAGAAAAGAGAACCAGTCCCGGAACCGGTACTAGCCGGGTCCAAAGTTTTTGGAATCGGTCCCGAACCCGGTGGGTACCGGTTCCGAAACCGGGTACCCGGACTTTATTTGAGTTTTTCTTTCTATAATAATAATTTGCTAAACTATGCATACTACATGTCATTAACACCCAACTATATTGTGGTATTGTCTAAAATAAAGTGCACAATACATTTGTATTAACTTCCTCTTATTTACCAAAAGTAAGTCTACAATATAGAAAAAATTTTAGTTTCCTACTACATCAATTATATAATATTACAATATCAAACTTCATGAAAATAAATATACAAATACATAATATAATAACAAGTTCACAACATTAATCAATAAAAAGTTTTCAAACTTATTCATAATAAGAGATTACAAATCAACAAAATACATAGAAAATCTTCAAAATACACTTAAATATATTAAATATTAAAGATTTGGTACCGGGTGCCCAGTTTAAGAACCGGTACCAGCGAGTACCCAATCCCGGAACCGGTCCCACATGTACCCAGTGGGTACCGAGTCTCAAAAGTATGGACCCAGAACCGGAACCGGTTACAATCGGTTCCAAGAATCTGGAACCAGAACCGGTACCAACAGGTCCGGTTCCGGGACTGGACCCGGCGGGTTCTAAGCAGTTTTGGGTCTGGAACCGGGTACTCAGTATTTCTGCTCACCCCTAGTATTGTACTAGGGTCTAATCAATATTTATTTATTTATTATTATTATTACTACTATATAATATATATTTTTATGTTTAGACTAAATTCATTGCTAATGCGATTATTGTAAATAACTCATAATTGACCTATATGGAATATTTGAAATTTCAATGATAAAATTATTTAACTTCTATTATAAACACAACCTATTTAATTATTCATTTAAGGATTCTTGTAATTAAAATTATTTTATATATAATTTATATTTTAAATAAGATAACTAATTTAAATTTTTTTACTAATTATTTATAACTTATTTATATTTTTATAATAGGAGGATGAAAGGAAAATAGGTTTATAATAAAATAAAAAATTAAATTAGGTAATATATAATAAAATAAGAATATTAAATTAGGTAGATATTATGTTTGGATGACACGTAAACAATCAAAACACCAATTTTTCTTTATTTGCTTAACAAACGTATACAAAATAGATTCATAGGTTAGAAGAATTTTTTGTTTATGTATATATATACTTAGTTTAATATATCCGTGCATTACAGGGGTTTATCAAAAGATAAATATAATTTTTTTTTTATGATAATTACAAAATCTTATGTAAAATGAATATTCCAAATGATGTATTCTCAATAATAGTTTATTTATTAATTATTATAATTATTAAATAATTTTATATTTTAATGTTTAGATTGAATTTGTTTATAATTTTATTCACATACTTAAAAAATTCAAAAGAAGTCATGTTCTAAACCCGTGCCTAATCTCTATTTATTAATTATTATTACATTATTTTATATTTTAATATTTAAATTAAATTCGTTAATAATATTAGTTGCATATTTGAAAAAACAAACAGATATCATACTTTCAACCCATGTCGCATTATACCGATATATAATTAATATTAATTAATCATCATCATCATCATCATCATCATCATCAACAACAACATTATTATTATTATTATTATTATTATTATTATTATTATTATTATTATTATTATTATTATTATATAATTTTATTTTTTTTATGTTAGAATGATTTCATTACTTAATATCTTATTACATACATAGATTATTTCAAATAAATCTTAATTTATCTATATAGATTATTTAAAATTCTAAAATTAAAATTTTATTAACTTTTATTATAAAGACAACGTATTTGATAATTTTCATAATAACATTTTTTAATTAAAATTATACCATCTGTAATTTATATTTTAATTAAAATAATTAATTTATATTTTTTCTACTAATTATATATGACTTATTTGTATTTTTATATTAGGAGAATAAAAGGAAAACATTGAATTAGACAAAATATAATAAATGAAAATAAAATCAGTCAAAATATAATAAAAGGAAGAGATTAAATTAGGCAAGATACAATAAAGGAAAGTATTAAATTAGATATATATTAGGCTCGGATCATATCTAAGTAAACCGAAACACCATAATTTTTTATTTGTCAAACGATGCATGTGAATCACATACACATGTTAGGAGGATTTTGTATTAATATATAGAGGTGATATATATATATATATATATATATATATATATATATATATATATATATATATATATATATATATATATATATATATTCACTCAATTGATTCAATATACACTGTAATTTTACACTTGCACGTGTCATGCTAATTTTTTTTTTTCTGTGCATGTGTTAAGAAATTATCATTTATGAAATTATTTATGTCATTTCCACGTGTTACCTATTTTTTCATGTGCATGTAAGCTATGATTATTAAATTATTTCTCCACATCTATTTTTTTTTGTGTGTGTGTGTGCCTATGCAAAAATATTTCCTATTTGTTCGTGTGCCTATGAAAAATTGATGAGATGAACATATTATTTATGTCATTTCCACGTGTTACCTATTTTTTTTATGTGCATGTAAGCTATGATTATTTATTAAATTATTTCTCCACATCTATTTCTTTTTTTTTTTGTGTGTGCCTATGCAAAAATATTTCCTATTTGTTTCGTGTGCATGTGAAAATTGATGAGCTGAACATATATACACCATGGTTTCTCTAAAAAAAATTAACTTTGTGTTAAAATAATTTATTGATTGACCTTGTTTTCCTTATATATATATATATATATATATATATATATATATATATATATATATATAATATGTTAACAAACAATGTTATTTTTTACTAATTTTTGAATACCATTTTTTAAAAATTTATATTATTTGATCTATATGATAGATGGTGCTATTCAATTTGATTACATGTTCCTAGATATTCTTACAAAATTTTAAAATTTTACTATACACACTATCTTATATTTCTATTTTATTTGTTGGTTTCAATTGTATTTATGAGTTTTAATTTGTTGTTTGATACGAAGATAGAAACTAGGGAGAGATAGAGAGAGGCCCCAAAATTGGGTTTTTAATCAAACGATTTTCTATATTTAATAAAAAAAGTTAAATATAGAAATCTATTTTGATTAAAAACCCAATTTTTGGGACTCTCTCTATCTCTCCCTAGTTTCTATCTTCTCTCCCAATTCTTTCTCCTCTTGGAACTTATATTTTGTTTGTTGAGATTATGTATAAAGTTATACTTTTAGAAAAAAATAATTATATTTATATTAAAAATAACTCACAAAAATATGTAATTATTTTAAATACTAAAATAACGTGTTTAAATAACTCACGTAATATACAACTCTATTTACGATATGCGATGTTGAGATCAAAACGCAACGCATTGCTCGATACGCGTTTTAAAACACTGGCACAACAGAAAATAACAGTTTTCCGAGGGATTTTTCCCTCGGTATTAGGGAAAATTCCCTCGATTTTTTGAGAAAGCGAGAGAAAGTGTCCCTCGGAAAATCTCTTCTCGGTAAATTTTTCGAGAGTAAATTTCCCTCGTAATATTTTACCGAGAGGAATTCTGAGGGCCAATCCCCTCGGTTATTTCCCCCCGCTTGCCCTCGAAAATATCGAGGGCAAACCGAAGGGCTATTGCCCTCGAAAAAACCGAGGGTAGAGTGCCCTCGAAAATACCGAGGGCAAATTACCCTAGAAAAAATCGACGGGAGTTTGCCCTCAGAAAAACTGATTATACCCTCGAAAAAACCGAGGGCCATATTCCCCTCGGTTTTTCCCTTTTCTTAATTATTATTTTTAAATATTATTTTTAATTCCTGTTTATTTATTAAATACCCCAAAAATATTGATAATGCTAAATATTGAAGAACAAATAATTTATTAAACAACAAATTTATATATAAACAACTGAATCCACATTCATTCACTTATTCAAATTATATACAATAGTAATGTTCAACTGTTCTCTAATTATGTATTCCATACAGTATACACACAATGAAAAAAAATCTTTATATATGTACCCATATCCCAATTCATGCTTTAGTTCTTCATTATGAATCAACCTACAACAAATTTGAAGAAGAAAAGCATTAATCCTAATAACGAACAATAACATTCAATGGCAAAAAATGTTGAGAAATACAAATGAACAAAGCATATTCTACAATTCCGATAGGATCACGTCATTGTAAATACTTACTGCAAATATAATTAACCCATACGATCTACACTCGACCCTCGTGGTTTCGGGACGGCGAGACGCACCCCTTGCCCACTCGGCAAAATCACGACGCTTCGTCGCTTCGCGTTTCCAACCGAACAAGTTGATCGATCGATCGTATCTTGCGAATAAGCACATGCTCGTCGATATTTTTCAAGCGAAATCGGGTCAAAATCACCCCACGTGCCTAATATGATAGGATTTATTTCATTTTTACGAACTTTCTATTTTTTCTTACCCTCGGAATTTCCCCAGGAGAAACACCTCCCCTCAGAAATTTTGTAATTTTTTTTTCTATTTTTTAAACAAAACGAGGGGAGTGCCCAGCCCTCGGTTTCTTCCCAGGGGAAATAGTTCCCCTCGTTTTTTTTGTGAATTATTATATTTTTATTTTTTTTATGTTCAAATAATCGAGGGTATTTTCGTCCCCTCGGTTTTTTCTGAGGGGAATTTTCCCTTAGAAATCTTTCGGTATTGCATTCGATAATTATGGTGGCAAATATTGGCACCGTTTTTCTAAGGGATTTTCCGAGGGGAGTTGTTGCCCTCGGAAAAAATTGAGGGAAATTTTTATCCTTCGGTTTTTCCCTCGATAATTACCGAGGGAATTATTTCCCTCGATTTTCCCTCGAAAAACTGCTGTTTTTTTGTAGTGGGTGTTTACCCTTACCAATCTCTTTCTTTGTGTCTTATATCTTTATCATTCTTAAAATCTTCCCAAAAATACTTTAAGTTTATCCTTATCATTCTTTTCTTCATTCTTAAATTAATGTCCCCAAAAAAAAGATTCGACATATGAACATTAGTTTTTTATTTCTGATTATAATTTTTGATCCATGATCGGTTTATCTGTACAATTGAATTGAGATGTCAAGTGGAGTTTTATAAGCTAACGATAATGAGTTGTGGTGGTTTTTAAATCTTTCAAAGAGACAAATGTTATTCTTCCTCAGTATGTGTATTTTGTTTTTTATTTCATAAATTATATATGAAATAAATTTTCAATTTTTTTTGTTGATTTTTTTCAGTCTTCATCTGTGCATGTGGTTTTTTGTTTTGATGAGATTTTTTAAATTCTTGAAAATGCACGATTGTTCTATCTAATTTAAGGTTTATTCAATAAAAATCAAATAATTGTTCAGATAAATTGACCTTTATTTTTAGAATTCATAATGGTCCATAATTTAGTTTTAAAAACTCTCATTGTGCATTTGTTCTCATTATATTCCCTACCAGATTATAGTACTTATTTTAATTCTTATCACAAATTATTTTCTGGTTCACATGTTAGCTACCTAATTTAAAGGTGGAGCATATATTTATCTTATTTATTGATATTATTTACAAGATGAAAATGCATGATACATTTGAAAATTTTGAGATTATTTAAATAGGTCTCAAATTTTATTGTAATATGAAATTACAAATTTGGAGACACTCTATGTTTTCAATTTTATTTTTTTCAACTTATTTGAAATAGGTGGAATTTTCTGTATTATTTTCAATATATAATTTTATTTTGAATAAAAATTGTTATATATTTTATCAAATCTAATACACCTTTATCCTTTTTCTTAATTAAAATCTTTCAAAGAATATAGTTTTAGAAGAAAAAAAAATCTATATTCTTCTCTATTTGTCTTTGTTTTACAATAAAATATTTATCCTTTTGCAATATTTTTTCGTATATTATTAAAAAAATATTTTATTATACAATATATAAATACCCCATTTTTTATGTGTCATCAATTTTTAGTAATTATCTGTTTTATATTACAATGTCAATAGTAAAAGTAGAAAATGATGAAAAAAAATTCTATTATGACAAAGACGGTAAAAAAAAATTGTGTTGTGTAAATTAAATAATATTTTTAATTATTATTATTTATTTTTCTTAGAATTTATGTATTCTGAATGCACCTCAATATATTGTAATGTATGTGTATATACATATTCTATATATACTCGTGTGTTCACACAGAGGTGTAATAATTTAAGGTTTAAATGATATCTTAGTTAAACATCTGTTATCAGGGACGTAGACAGCTTGGCCTATTAGCCCTAGCCGAATTGAAAATTATATTTTTCCACTAACTCAATTTTATTTTTTCCTATTAAAATACTTATAATTTTTATTTTTAAATTTATTTTTCCTTTAAAAAGTAGTACTTCCAAAAATATTGGGTTGTACCTACACCCTTGTCTGTTATCTCATATAATACAAAGTTTAAAATGATATCTTAGTTAAGGAAATGACTACGGTGCCGTGAAGGCACCATACCTCCCATCCCTCCTGCATTTACATCCCTTGATCTTACCATTATTCATAACCAACTTTGGATCTAATGGTTCTGATTAAGTGGGGAATGGTATTTTCACGGCACCGTAGAAGTCCCCCTTAGTTAAACATCTGTTATATCATATAATATTTGTATGTATGAATACTTGAAAATACTCATGTTTTACGAACAAAAACTTATTGAAATTATGCGTATTTTAAATTTATATGTTGAATACACCTATTATACTTTTAGTTATAATACTTAATGAATAATATTTTATTTTAATAAAAAAGAATAATACTTTTTATATTTTAATATCTGTAATTTTGAAAGAGAACTCTACAAACAAGTTTGTAGAATTTATACGAAAACAGTCACGCCATTTATGCCATTTATTAAGGAAGTGAAATAGTTTAAATATGGATAACTTTTAATGAATTAAGTTAAAGAAGTTTGAGGTTTGAATAAATAAAAAATGTGTTCAGAATCACTAGATTCTAAATATTTAGAGATAAGTTACAAAATTATTTATATGATGAACTATCCTACAAAATAATTTATATTACCGTTATATTGTATTTTTATATTGTATTTGATGTTAAAATTATGTCTGAAAAGTGGATGATAATGTATTTTTATATTGTATTTGATATTAAATATTTGATTTTTTAAATATAATGATGATGTGATAAAATAATTGAGTGTGGGGTAAGGCGTAAGAAATTGTTGGTTGTGGGTTGAAAATTTGAGTTGTAAAATAAACGAGAATTGAGAGTATCTCAATCCTGGTATTTTCGTTAAGTTTACTACTACTGACGCGTGTTAAGCGGCAAGCTATGAATCTTAGTCACGGCTTGGATGTTTCGTGTCAATCTAAAATACCTTGTTAGTAGTTTTTGTGTGTTTCTTTTTTTAGATATATTTTATTGGTGGTATAATTTTTTTGAGGTAGAAATTCGTTTATTTATTTATTTCCAAGAATAAGACTTTGTCGAGCGGTAATACTTACTGTCTTGTACTCCTAGTAAGTTCTAGTTTGTAATATTTCTCCTACCAAATTCTTTAAATAATCTATCTGAGACAATCTGACTCTATTTCATATTTACTTTTAATATACTCTCCTAAAATCCAACTAATTGTTTTTTTTAAATATCTCTACTACGACAATCACTTCACATTTACTTTAGTATATCCCCTTAAAATTACAATTAAAATATTTTTAAATATGTTGAGAAATTTATTCTTGGCAATAATTCCTATTTTGTTATTTGCCTTTCTTGGGCACAAAATAAGTTAGGAAACTAGATATAGGTCAATATTATGTTTCCTAYTTTATGCACAAGACTTTAATTATTRKTAYATTGTGTTTAGYATTTGTTTTTAGGATTTTACCAAGTTTAGGATTCTTAGTTGTCTATTTAAGARACAAGTATTCCTACACTTGAMGGACGGTMTTTAGAAGTCTTGACGCACGGATTTCTTGGAGGACAATTGACGCAAGACGACGCACGACAAAGCAAGGAAGGAAGAACACGACGTATTACTTGGAGCCAACGATTGTGATAAACAAGATCTTTGAAGTTGCYTGACCGACGAAYAAGATCTTGCCATTCCGGCAACAAGTATTTAGTATCAAGTTTCTTGATATTTAGTTTTCATATATTACTTTATATTTTGTATTGAACTTAAAAGAAAGTAATATGGTTTTCGGGTTTGTACACCCAAGTTCACAAGTACTTTTACTTGTGAACTGAATTTGTTTAATCGTGTTCTCATATTTAAATTCCGCTGCATAAGTTTTCGTTACTCTGGTCGATGTTGTTAACTGATGTTGTTAACATTGATTAACAACATCGTAAATCTGATCCTGATTTTTAAATCCATAGACCTTCTAATTTTACAATTGGCATCTAGAGCGGGTTATTTAACCTTTTAAGTATTGATCCTTATTTTTAGGTGCTATAGATGCTCAAGGCAACCCGAGGCCTTTAATCCTTAATGGTGAGAATTACTCTCTCTGGAAACAGAGGATGAGGTGGCACTTGAAGAGCATGGATGAACGTGTCTGGAAGACCGTCCTTGTTGGATGGGAAAAGCCACGTGTCACGGATGGCGAGGGCGATGCCATTCCCAAGAAAGAGGAAGATTGGACTGCCGACGAAGCAGCTGCTGCAAATTGGAATTCTAAATGCATCAACGCCTTGTGTGGCTATGTAGATGCAAGCTACTATCGTATCATCAAGAACTGCGAGTCGGCAAAGGATGCATGGGACGCACTCCAAAGGGTGTGTGAAGGAACAGCAAGCGTGAAGAAATCCAGACTAAGAATGCTCATGTCCACAATCGAGGCTATGAGAATGAATGAGAAAGAATCCATTATGGATTACTCTGTGAAATTGGCGGAAATAGCAGAGGAGTGCAAAGAGTTAGGTGAAGCCATAACAAATTTCCGTCTTGTAGGAAAATTGCTGAGATCCATTACAAAGAAGTATAGCATGAAGGTGGTGGCAATAGAAGAATCCAAGGATGTTGATAACATCGATTTCAACACCTTAGTTGGAAATCTCAAGCAATACGAGATGGAACATGTCACCTCTAGCTCGAAAAGAGAATGTTGCTTATTCTTCTGATTTAAATAAAGTAGGGGATGAAGATGACGAGAAATTCGATTTTAATGGTATTATTAAAAGGATGGAGTCGACTACTCTCGAAGAAGATGAACTGGCCCTTGTTACTCAACGCTTCAACAAATTCTTGAAGAAGAAGAACAACTCTTGAAGCTCAAGTACAAAGAACAAGACTCAATCATCCACTCCCAAGTATTCTGGACGAGCTCTTCCACAATCTCATTCCTCAAATTCAATTTCCAATGTGTCAAGTTCTTCAAAACAACTCAGCGAGATACAATGCCATGAATGCAAGGGATGGGGACATTACAAGAACGAGTGTCCCAACTTTCTTAGAAAGAAAAGTATGATCGTTACTGACTTTACTGAAGACCTTAATGATTCCGAGTCACTTGATCCAGTCCCAGCATTATTCTCCCATGTTGTTTGGGACGACGATATCCATGTTGGTTTGCTTGCTAATAACATCGTGTGCCTGAATGCTGAGACCACTGACTATTATGAGGAATACGAGCAGCTGAGTGAAGATCACAAAAAATTGTATGTCAGTTGGAGTAAACAGGTACTCAAAGCTAAATATCTCGCAAAAGAAGTAGAGAAGCTAACCAAGGAAAATGAGGATCAGCTCGAAATTATTGTCCGGTTGGAATCATCTCTCACCAAGAAGGATGCTGAGCTTGAAAAGATTAGGAACGAACTGACCACTGTTCGAGGAACAATTTCAAATCTAAATAAAGGTAAGGCGAAACTTGATGAAATTCTGCAGGTCAACTTCCCAGAATCCTCTAAGCGAGGATTAGGTTACAAGCCAAGTCATCCCACGCAAGTGTCGAGTCAAGAACGAAATTCTTCCAAACGCCACAAGAGAAGGAGGAGACAATTTGTGTGTCATCATTGTGGAGAACCAGGCCACATTCGTCCCTTTTGTTGGAAGATCATTGGGGAAAGAAGACACTTTCAGAGAACAAATATGCATGTCAAGTCCAATGTTGGTAACCGCGCTACAAACATCAATACCAACATCAGATACAAACTAGTGTGAGTCAAGAAAAACAGCGTCAAGTGCAATATGATCCATACCTCCTTGAAGTCTCTAGTCCCTGGAGCCTGGTATTTTGATAGTGGATGCTCGAAGCATATGACAGGCTCAGAAGAATTGCTCTCCAACATTGTCAGATTCAAAGGTGGAAATGTGAAGTATGGAGGAGGCGCAAATGGCCAAATTGTTGGCCAAGGGACTCTCCATATTCCTGGTGTTGTAACATTAGAAAATGTGCTGCTAGTAGAAGGACTTACATCAAATTTGATCAGCATAAGTCAATTGTGCGACGGAGGGTTCAACGTTAAATTCAACCGAGAAAAATGTGAAGTTTATGAGGAGAATGGATCGTGTATTCTCACTGGGAAAAGAACTTCAAATAATTGCTACCAAATTCACAGTGATGCTTTTTGCAGGATGTCCCAATTTAGTGATGCGGAACTATGGCATCAAAAGTTTGGACATGTAAATTACAAGATGATGGATAGGTTAGCCAAGGAAGATGCTGTGATTGGACTGCCCAAGCTCAACACCAAGATCATTCTGGTGTGCGAGGCATGCCAAAAGGGAAAACAGGTAAGGGTGCCACATCCAGTCCAACAAAGTCTCACTACATCGTCTTGCTTTGAATTGTTTCACATGGATCTCATGGGACCACTAGAGGTTGAGAGCCTTGGTGGTAAGAGGTATGTTTTCGTGATTGTTGATGATTTTTCTAGGTTTACTTGGGTAGAYTTTTTAAAAGAAAAATCTGAAACTTGTGAGGCTTTCAAAAAACTTGCAAAGAAGCTATGTGTAAGATTTAAAGTAAAAATTGGTAGAATTAGAACCGATCATGGAAAGGAATTTGAAAACGCATTGTTTCTAAAGTACTGCACTTCTGAGGGTATTAGTCATGAATTTTCTTCTCCAATTACCCCTCAACAAAATGGCATAGCTGAACGTAAGAATAGAACTCTAGCGGAGATGACTAGAACTATGCTCATTTCTAATGGGATAGCTAAACGATTTTGGGCTGAAACAATGAACACTGCATGTCATATCACAAATAGAGCTTATTTTAGACCAGGTTCATGTGCAACTCCCTACGAATTGTTGATTGGGAAGAAACCAAACTTGAGCTATTTTCATGTATTTGGATGTGTTTGCTATGTGCTTAACGACAGAAATCATCTTGCTAAACTTGACTCAAAGAGTGATAAGTGCATCTTTATGGGCTATTCTCAAAATAGTCATGCATATAAGTTGTTTAACCTTCGAACACGAAGTATGTTTGAGTCAGTAAATGTCAAGTTTGATGATCTAACAAGTGGAGTCAAGCCTGTCGAGGATGATGATCTGGTTTATGATCAAAACCCTCAGGGCAGTGTTGCTCCTACTTCAGTTAATGATGCAGGAATTGAAAATAAAGATGCAGCCGCTGAACTCAGAAACTTAAGTGATGTTGATAACCATGTTGATACTGGGATACCAACATCAGTACCAACATCGAGCCAAATTGCAGAATCTGACTCTGATTCGGAGGAAGAAGATCTAGCAGATCCCATTGATCTTCATCAGAGGGATATTCCATCCAGAATTCAGAAAAACCACCCCGTGGGCCAAATCATTGGTGATATGGACGAAAGGAGTACAAGACGTCGACAAATAAACTTCAAGGAAATGGTTAGGTATGTATGTTTGTCTACTAATTGTTCTAAAATTCGTGAGTTTTTGTACCTTTCTAAAATAGAGCCCAAGCGCGTGGAGGATGCACTGAAGGATGAGTTCTGGATTCGGGCTATGCAAGAGGAGCTAGACCAATTCTCCAAGAATGATGTGTGGGATCTTGTTCCACGGCCAGAGAATGCTCATGTGACAGGGACCAAGTGGATATTCAAGAACAAGACTGATGAAACAGGCAACATTGTGAGGAATAAAGCTCGACTTGTTGCACAAGGGTATACACAAATTGAAGGTATTGATTTTGATGAGACTTTTGCCCCAGTTGCTCGAATTAAGTCGGTAAGACTTTTGCTTTCTGTTGCTTGTCATATGAAAATTTCGCTACATCAAATGGATATTAAGAGTGCGTTTTTAAATGGGGTCTTAAGTGAAGAAGTTTATGTTGAGCAGCCTAAAGGATTTGTGGATCCTCAAAAACCTGATTTTGTTTTAAAATTGAAAAAGGCACTCTATGGTTTAAAACAAGCTCCTAGAGCTTGGTATGAAAGGCTAACTCAACATTTGCTTTATTTGAATTTTAGACGAGGAGAAGTTGATAAAACTTTGTTTCTTCTTAAATCCAACAAGCACATCTTAATTGTCTAAATTTATGTAGACGATATTATATTTGGATCCACTAACGAGCAGATGGTCAAGGAGTTTGTCACTCGAATGTCTGATACGTTCGAAATGAGCATGGAAAGTAACCTCTCGTACTTCCTTGGTTTACAAATTAAACAGCTTGATGACGGTATTTTCCTTTCTCAGACTAAATATGCAAAGAACTTAGTCAAAAAGTTTGGGTTAGAGGGCGAAACTGTTAAGAAAACGCCGCTGGGGAAAACTGTAAAGCTGACCAGAGACGATGTTGGTAAGGGTGTTGATAACACCATGTACATGAGTATGATAGGAAGTCTGTTGTATTTGACAGCAAGTAGACCTGATATTATGTATAGTGTGTGCTTGTGTGCTAGGTATCAGTCTAATCCAAAAGAGTCACACTTGAAAGCGGTTAAAAGAATTATTAGGTACGTTGCTGGTATAACTGAACTAGGTATGTGGTACACGAAAGATACTGGTACTTAACTTTTAGGATTCACTGATTCGGATTGGGCTGGGGATGTAGTAGATAGGAAGAGTACTACTGGAGGATGTTTTTTTRMGGGTAATAATCTAATTTCTTGGTACAGCAAAAAACAAAATTGTATTTCTCTTTCTACAGTTGAAGCCGAGTACATTGCAGCTGGAAGTGCGTGCACACAATTACTGTGGATGAACCAAATGATTGAAAACTACGGTCTGCACAGTAGTATCTTGACGGTGTTGTGTGATAATTCCAGTGCCATTGACATCTCCAAAAATCCAGTCCAGCATTCTCGAATCAAACACATTGACATAAGGTACCACTTTATTCGAGACTTAGTTGAGAGGAAGATTGTTAGCCTTGAACATATTGGAACTGATAATCAGCTYGCTGACATCTTCACTAAGGCATTAGATTACGAGACCTTCTCTCGTTTGAGAAGAGATCTCGGTATGTGCATTGTCTAACCAATGTTGGTTGTAATGTTGTGACACTACTTATCAACATCAGTCACAACATCTGTATATTTTTGCATGTATTTTTCTTTTCTTTTCTTTTCATACATTATACTAATGCATTGAGTTTGATTAAAAGTGCAACAAGGTCCTCTGATTGCAATGAAAGTAATGACAAAAAGGACCAAACTCTTCGAAATTAGGTGATTGTGGAACTTGCCCGCAYAAACTGGTTTTCTCCCAGGTCCAAAAACAAGAGGTGTTTAACAGCAATTGCTGAAGATTAAAAGATTTAAATCCCTTCAAGGATGAAGAAAATCTGGACTCAAAATGCTCCAATCTTTAAAATTCGCCTTCTTGAGAGATTTTGACGTAGTCATTAACTTGGGTTAAGGGGTAAGTTTCCATTGACTTCACCTAAGGCAATGTTGGTTTATAATGTTGTTAGTAATAAAAAGCAACATTGGATCAAAACACTGAAATCATAATGTGTTCTGTTTTAACCTTTTAGGTCATGATTTTTAGGCATCCCGTAGGACATTCATACTTTGTGAAGATGCCGATCTTACTGTGCGTTATGTTTCTTGTGTTTTTGTCTTGCTTGAAATCTCTTAATTTTGTTTTGAATTGAGCTAACCAAGTGTTTCAGTGGAGTTATAATCGGACGGCTGGACAGGTAATAATGAGGTGAATTTGGTGAGTGAAAGGTAACATTACACAAGATAGGTACAACTGTGCTGATGGTTCATTAAAATCAGCTTTGTATTTTTCGGCCTATTTTGTAGATTAAGTCATACATTTTTTTTAAAAAAAAGGAGGAATAATAAGTAAAGTAAGTAAGGCGGTTTATGTGGTCATGAAAACCTATTTTGAGGAGGAGTCGTGCTTTAAACAAAAAAAAGGGAACTAAAAATCGTGTTTTATTCCTAAAATCGGCCGGTGAGATTTTTAGGGAATTTTCCTTTTATTTTTTACTCTTTCTCTCCCCTCTTTCAACGGTCATTTTTTTGGGGGGCTTAAAAGGCTGGTTTCTTTTACCGTTTGATCACAATCCCCAAACCCCTCTTCAATTACAACTCTCAGACTCCTTTCTCCTCTCCAATTCTCTCGAATTTCTGCTCTTGGTTCTTTGTTGCTGAGAAATTTTGCAGGATGTCTAGTTCTCCACCACCGACAGTCCCTGAATTGCTAGAGGAGGTTCGCCGCTCCGACGACCAGATACCGTTGCCATATCCAAAGATAGGCGGCCTGGATATCCGTGAAGAGATTGGTGGTGGTAGCTCTTCAAACCCACCGCTATCAACATCGCCGCCTGTTTTGCATGCGCCAGATTCTCTCGCCGCCGTACCTGTTCCATCGCCGGTTGATGCTACGCCGGTTATTCAGGTGTTCCCTGGACATCCCGGGAACGAGATTGATATCGATAACCCCCCGTACTTAGCTTTTGTGGCTGAGACCTTTGGCCGCGTCGGGAATCCTACCCTAAAGCGGTCCAGGCGTCTGCGCAACATACCGCCCGGCGTCGTGCCGCCCGCGGTCCCAAAAAGCAAGGCAGGTCCGCGTCGCCACGTGCCGATTGAACACATGAAACTCCAGGAGGATGTTGTTGTTGAGTCTGATCCCGATGATCACGATTTTGAGCCTTTTGCTCCGATTGTCGGAGTTGAGCCGCCGTCTGGTTCTGCTCCCAGTTTGCCGGAGAAGAAGAGGTTTACTCGTCGGAAGCAGCTCGTACGAAAAGCCGACAGGAGACCTGGCCAGAAAAAGGACAGTGTTTCTCCGAGTCAGGCGAATGTCAAGAACTCTCCCAAGTTATCTGTTACTGAGTACTCTTCGCCTCCATATACTGTGTTGGACTTTATCACCAGCGAAGTTACTAGTTCCGCCAAGTCGCCTGCTGCTGAGGTTCCCCCACCGTCTTCGACTCCTGCTGCTTCGCCTGAGTTTGATACGGGGCTTTTTGAACATTCCCCTGACTATTCAATGGATGTGCCCTTGCAAGAGATTTTTGCTGCTTTCAAAATGGACAAGAAGAAAAAGAAGACAGCTGCCAAGGATGATGTTGGTAGTCATGTTGGTAGTCCCTTACCAACATTGAGTCACTCATAGTCTGTCTCGTCCTCCCACACTGCATCTGTTCCTGTTCCATCGCATTCTCCCTCGCAGTCCTCCTCGGCTGCATGCGATCACTCCCAGTCCTCTTCTGGCACTGCTACTCCTTCGCCAGAAATTGAGGACATGGTGCCCTTCTCCGAGAGGTTTTTAACCGCTGAAGCTGCTGAGCTGTTTGATGTTTATCAAACTCGACATATGATAGCTGAGAGAAAAGTGCCGTTTGATTTGTTTGGCACCACTATGCACCGGGGTAATTTTTCTGTGGATGATATGGATGAGGTTGTGTCTTTTCTGTCGGGTGGGATGGTCCATTCATGGTTTGAGCAATTACCAAGCACTAGGCTCTCTTTCTTGTATTCTATCATGCATAAGGTGGCTCTTTGCAACTGGGTCCCTTCCAGGAACACTACAGTTGTTACTCGGCCTCAGGCCCAATTTTTGTTCAAGCTTGGGAAGGGAGTTAAGTTTAGTTTCGGCCACCATGTTTTTGATATCGTGACTAAGTTTGCCACATCAAGGTCGGCTGCCTCGTTGTGTTTTCCTTCTCTTATTTTCAGGCTATTGAAAAACCAAGGTCTGACGCTTCACCCAAATGATGTGCTCACTGGTGATGCGGATTGGTTCGCTTTTAGAGGCCAACACACTACTGGCGCGAGGGTGCTCGATTTACCGTGGTAGGCTCCTGCTCCTGCCGATGTTGCTAGTGATGTTGAGACGGACGATCCCAACATGGTTCGTATTTCTGCGCAACTCCTGCGTGCGCATGTTGCCTCCATAGATTTGCAGATTTCTAAACTGCAGGCACTTCGTTGCTCATTGTTGGAGGCCCTTTCCCTTTCTGGTCAAAAAGGGGGAGAGAGTGACGCGAACATAGGGGGAGAGAGTGTTGCTGGAGAAGATGAGGATGTTGCTGATGTTGCCGGAACTGAGTATGCTGCTGATACTGAAAATGCTGTTGCCGCTGAAGCCTTGGCGAGCCTTGCTCAAGAGAGGAGGCGTAAGCGAATACGGGCGCGCAACAAGGCTTTGAAGAAAATGGTGAAATTGAGGGGGAAGAAGAAGAGGAAAAAGAGTGGTGAAGGAACTTCGACATCTCCTCGACGGTCGAAGAGGATTCGAAGTCATTAAGTTCCTTTACTCTGTTTGTTCTGAGAAAGCTGTTTTGTTTGAACAATATCGTTTTGTAATGTTGGTTTGCATGTTAACAACATTGGGTGTTTTGTTTAGGGGGAGCTTTCTATCTTAGGGGGAGTTAGTATTTTCATTTGTGTTTGCGTCTTAGTGTTTTGTCCACAAAGGCAAAATGGGGAGATTGTTGAGGAATTTATTCTTGGCAATAATTCCTATTTTGTTATTTGCCTTTCTTGGGCACAAAATAAGTTAGGAAACTAGATATAGGACAATTTTATGTTTCCTAGTTTATGCACAAGACTTTAATTATTCCTAGATTGTGTTTAGGATTTGTTTTTAGGATTTTACCAAGTTTAGGATTCTTAGTTGTCTATTTAAGACACAAGTATTCCTACACTTGATTCACGGTTTTTTAGAAGTCTTGACGCACGGATTTCTTGGAGGACAATTGACGCAAGAAGACGCACAACAAAGCAAGGAAGAAGAACGACGAAGAAATTACTTGGAGCCAACGATCGTGAGTAAACAAGATCTTTGAAGTTGCGTGACCAACGAAAAGATCTTGCCATTCCGGCAACAAGTATTTAGTATCAAGTTTCTTGATATTTAGTTTTCATATATTACTTTATATTGTGTATTGAACGTGAAATGAAAGTAATATAGTTTTCGGGTTTGTACACCCAAGTTCACAAGTATTTTACTTGTGAACTGAATTTGTTTAATCGTGTTCTCTATTTAAATTCCGCTGCATAACTTTGTGTTATTTTAGTCGATGTTGTTAACCATTGATTAACAACATCGTAAAATCTGATCCTTATTTTTAAAATCCATATACCCTTCTAATTTTACAAAATATATCTCCCTGAGACGGTTCCATTTCACATTGGTTAGAGGATCAAACCCCTCTCGAGTGGGACGAGTGTTTATTTTGTAGATAAATTTAAAATTAAACAAACAAAAACACGAATTGAGTAGACTAATACATACGTTAAAATACATTTTATAAATATTAAAACGAAACTAAAGTTGAGAAAAAAAAAAACAAAAAACACTAACACAAAAAATCCTGACAACTACCACCCTATCCCATGCCCCCTTCTCCATTTTTTCCATTCAAACAATTCCTTCAACCTCAATAAGTCCCCCGCCTTACACTCCGCCATGCCGCCAAAATGATACAAATTCTTCAACCTCAATTCCCCCCCCCCCCCCCAAGTGTGGCTCCCCATAATTATGCCAGCCTGAATAGGCTACTATAGATTAAATATGTAATAGGGAGTAATTGATTCGGGCAAATAAAAATACGGGAGTTGACTTGACAAGTCCAAGATCAAGTCATATAGAAAAAATGACTGATAAATTAAATATGTAATAGGGAGTAATTGATTCGGGCAGTGGGCGGCACAGCGCCGCCCTCCCCCCCCCCCCCCCCTTTAACCTATATATATATATATATATATAAATATATATATATATAAAATTTATTAATTATAAAAAATAATTGAGTTTTTCTTAGTTTAAATAAAAAAAGTGTATTAATTTCTACATTAGATAATTTTGTTATTTAAAATTTTAAACCCTAATTTTTAATTTTAGAATAAGTGATGTATAATTATTTTTTTGGTAATATTTCACGGAGATTTGAATTTAGATGTTGATGATTCTTGTTTATCATCAAAATTTATAAATTTTAGATATATTATTTATACCAATTGTTGGGAATTCTTTATTGACTTGAGCATTTGGTCACTTGTAAATCTTTTTACCGACATATTAAGTAAAGAAATAACTATTGCTATTGGTATTTTATTTACTTAAATTATAGTAATTTGGTCTTCGAAATTATAATAGTATTATGTCTTCTTTAATTTGTATAAATAGAAGCTAGCATTAAACTTTCCAAAAGTATAATTTCTTTTGAAGTAAGTGTCAATTCTCATGTGATGATGAGTGTAGAAAGTGTATTTTAAAAAAATAACGTATGTAAAATAAAATTGTATAATAGCATGAGAGATCAAATATTGCATAATTATTCTAGTTACATATCTAGGGAAAGAGTGTTTTTTTATTGTATAATAGCATGAGAGATCAAATATTGCATAATTATTCTAGTTACATATCTAGGGAAAGAGTGTTTTTTTTATTATTATTAGCATGATGCAATTGTAAGTCGATTCTAAAATATAATAACTCGATGAGAATAATAGTAATTTTTTTTCTTAACCCTTATTAGATTTTATACTTGTTATTTAATATGATGATTTCTTGAGTAAAATTTTAATAAATAAAATTTCTTATTGTGTTTGTGCCCCACCAAGAAAATACAGATTTAACTTGACAAGTCAAGATCAAGTCATAGAGAAAAAATGACTAATGTGGTTTAATCTTTATTCTCCTTTAATTAATTTAATATTTTGAATCTGGATTTGACTACATATTTCTTTTTAATTGAACATGCAATTATTAAATTGGTTCGATGGATGTTGCCTCTAACGGGTTGGACTAAAATCAACACGGATGGTACGAATAACAAAGGGAAAAAAAGATATCCTCAATTACAAAACAACAAAAAGAAAATGTAAATATATAAATATATTGAATTCTGAAATTACAACCTCAGAAATTAACAATATACATCGTAGGAAAAACATATATTATCACCAGTTGTACAGTTTTGTTAGTTTATTGGGAGGTTTATCATTTGAAAAATATATGCCATCACTTCTGAGTTCCCAATAACATATTCCATGAGCAATACAACGGCGATTATGCTCCCCAACATTGTTAAACACTTCGAAAGCCAAATCTTTCTCGTTCCACCAAAAATGGCAAAAGAACAATGTTTTAAAATTAATACAAAAATTAAATGTATATTCTTGGCCGGGTAAAAGTAAATGGTGTCCTAGATCGTTATTTCCCGACGCGCAATGCAACTGCAGTGGTGGAGAATTGGCAGGAAACTGATTTACTATATAAACGTGAATTCGTATTGAGAAAAAACAGATACGTTTATCTGAAAATGCGGTTGTTTGAAAAATGATAGTAGAAAGGATGAGAATTTGTAACAAGTATTTATCCATAGTATGATTTATTTATTTATTTATTTATTTTTCGATTTGGACTTTGGTATGATACTTTGATTTATAGGTGACATTTTTTGCTTTGGCACAACCTGGAAAATACCGGGTTCAAATAACGGGATTCTTATAATTGAGCCAATTTTGATGATATTTTCAATATTCCAAATCATGACTAAATATTGCAATTTATAGTTTAAGTGTTACTGTGATAAGCTCATATGAATTTGGAAATCTATAATGCTCCTGTGTTTAGTAAGTCGGAACAACAATATTGTTGACTATATGATTGACTATAAGAGCATCTTCAATGCAACAGTGTTAATTGAACATATGTGTCAAATGACATTGATATTTTATAAAAATAAAGAAAGAGAAAAATGTCAATGTCATCTTGACATTTATTTTATTTATTTTTAAAAAAAATAAAGAAAGAGAAATAACATGATTGGATGATATTGTAGACATTGTCAAGATGAATGTGTAGAATTTAACATTGTTCTTGACAATGTCAAGCATTTGTTGCATTGAAAATACTCTGATTGAGTCAATTTTGACAAAATTGCTGAACATTCAAATTTTGTTAAACTTTGAGATTTTCTTCAATGATTGTGATTTTTTACGCACACAAGTGTTTGCTTTAAAAATCACAACATTTTCCAAAATTGAAAATTCAACATATCCAACATGATCTTTAAAATTTATCATATAAAATCACAACATTTTTATTAATTTTGCAAATCCAATCACGGTACTACTAATAAAAATATAGGTACTAAAATGAACTTTTCAAAAATATCAATTCAACCTGAGATCTATATAAACTCTCGGAAGTGCGAGTCTATAAAATCAATTTATACAAATATTACTGAAATTGTCACAACTGATTTTTTTAATTTTTTAATATTTTTTTTTTGGTTATCAAAAATGTCAAACTACACGCGAATAAAATTTTGATTTCAGGCCTGTCTTTGAGAGGACTCGTGTGCCTTTTGTAACTTTTGGGCCCATGCGAGTAGGCCTGGCCAGCTAGCCTAACATGTATTTTCAATGTTCAATTGGTCACGTACAAAGAAAAGGCTATCATTTGGATGTCGTAGTGTAATTAACCAATTTTATTAGGGAACTTGACCATATATATGGATATAGTTCAATAGAAAAATATTGTTTACCATCTTATCCAACTTAATCTTATTTCCCATTTAATATAATAATAACTTCAGAAAGACTAATTTACCCTTTCTAATCAAACCCTTCTCAATAAAAAAAGATTGTTATAATATTTACATATAAAAAATTAGTCTGCCATTTAAATCATTGCCATTGTTAACAACTATGCTATTTAGTATGAGAACCGTTTGCTGCAGTCCAACAAAATTTTCAACCCCTCCAATGCTACTAATTTTGACACCCTCTGCACAAACAATATTTTGGCCTGTTTGGTAAACAGCGAATTGAGTCAAAAGCGAATTGAGCCAAAATTAGAGATTGAGAGGATTGATCAGTCAAATCCTCTACTTTATATGTTTGGTAAACAAAGGTTACAATTAGCTTTTTGGGTCCAAAAAATTAATTTTGAAAAAGCTCCATATAGAGCTTTTTGAGAATAGCGATTTTAAATATAAATTGACATGACAATTTTATCCTCAAATCACCAAAAAAAGAATTATTAATTTACATGCAAAATTATTTACAATTAAATAATAGTAATAATTATCCAAATTAAATTTAATATATTAAAATTTTATGACTCAATAAATTTTTATAAATAATAATTTTTAAATAATGATTATTTTTTCTGTAAAAGTTACTTTAATTATTCAATTATTATAAATTTGTGTTACTAATAAAGAAATACTCAACAATAAATTGTGAGAATATCCCTTTTTAGTTATTTTACCCGATCAAACAGCTATCAGCTCTCAAATATTTATCAAACACTTTTATACAAACTGCTAATACAATCAACTAGTCAAATCAGCTAATGCAATCAGTTATCCGCTAACAGCTAATGCAATTAGCTATCAACTATCCGCTAATTGCCAAACAGGGCTTTTATCAAATTCTGACAACTACAGCCCTTTTACCTACACATTTTTTGTTTATAATAATATACTCTCTCCAATTCTACACATTTTTTGTTTATAATAATATACTCTCTCCAATTCTTTTCTTCATAAGTGTCGTTCTAGAGATTAAAATTTTGATCAAATTAGTTGTGATTTTAGATTTTACCTTTATTTTTTAATTTTATCCCTATAATTTAAAAATTAAAATAACTTACGGTAATAAGATAATTACGAATAAAGACGGAATAGAGTTTACTTAAGAATATTATTAATCAATTAAGGTTGTTTTATTCAATTTTTAAGTTTTTTAATTTTTAACAGAAACTCTAAAATATCACTTATTTAAAAAATGGAAGGGGTATTAATATGGAATCTACAATAACTATATTATTAAGTATGGAATCCAACTTGTGGTGGTAGTAACAACGACCACCGATAGTTACGGCGACAACAACTATACACTACAAAAAATAGCGTTTTACCGAGAAATAATTCCATGGTAATCACTTTACTGAGGGAAATATCGAGGAAAAATTTTCTCAGTAAAACTCTCTTCGGTAAATTTTACCGAGGAGAAAATGTGCCCTCGGTAAACTTTACGAGTGGATTACCGAAGATTAATTTTTTCGATAAATTCCGGAGACTTGAATCTGACTGTCATCGGAAAAATCGAGGGCATCATAGCCCTCGGAAAAACTGAGGGCAGTTTCCCATCGGAAAAGCTGAGGGGAGAAATGCCTTCGGAAAAACTGAGGGTATAATGCCGTCGATTCTTCCGATGGTCGCATTACCCTCGGTTTTTTCTAGAGCATTATTGCCCATGGTTTTTCTGAGAGATAAGTTTCATTCAATTTTTGCAAAGGCTATACACCCCTCGGTTTGTATATATATATATATATATATATATATATATATATATATATATATATATATATA
>BMAC01000287.1:812353-840756 GCA_014905375.1 Phtheirospermum japonicum | reverse complement strand
GGTATCACATGGGAACCAATTCATGTGTGGGAACCTAGGAAACTGCTATATTACATAGGATGTGATGCTATTTTAGAATCATGTACATGCTAATTAAGATAATAGTAAAACTCAATATAACATAAAAATAGCAATGTTAAAATATAAATATCATTTTACATTATTTAAATTTAGTATCACGTATAACCTAATATAGCGGTTCCTAAGTTCTACCTAGAGAACTGGTTCTCACATGATACTATAATACCCGAAGAATTCACCAACTAAAAATAAAATATTAAGAGAATTCATTAATAAACAAGCAAATAAATTAACTAATTATATAGGTTTCATAAAATTCGCAATGATTCAATTTGTTCAACAAAAATATCAAAAGTTTATAAAAACATTTGATCAAAGGAGTCTTATGACAGGGGAGGCTGCAACGGGTACTGCTGCAATCGAGTTAACAACTCGGCCATCTACGCTTAAAATTGCTACTGCTCTTGCCGCTACTGATCACGTAATAATTCAAACTTGTTGTACCTATGTTCCATCGCCAGCTGAGCTTCTCTCACGACCTCTAACTCCTCTCGGTGCAGGCATATCTTGTGGCGGCGCTGAATGATCAGTACCAAGGTCCATGTAATTATCATCAAAATCAGCTAAATGAATAGTTGACTCCAGATCTGATTGACCTATAGACGCACAACCATGACCCCTCAGCATCTGATAAAAACTAATATAATACGAGTTATCAACAATTTCAAAAGATCAAATATAAATCAATTAGTTAAATAAGAGTGTTTTCCAATATGAACAATTTACACATATTTTAACCACAACGACCTCCTTTTAAACTAATCATCTGAACCGACACTTTTACTATTAAAGTTATTATCAAACTCATTTTTGTTTGTGTCTTGATCTGTATCTTAATCGGTGAGTAACTCTTCTGTATCATCATTTGTCTAGTCACCAAGTTCATCTAGGTCATTATCAATGTAGTCGTGCAACTAGAATCGACACACCATCAAATTGTATTCGATTTTGTGTATTAACAATTTTCTCTTGAAATAATTTCTCTCGTAGAGGCTCGATGAACTGAACATTTGATCTGGCTTTGATTTTACACATTGCCCACCAGTCCAACTTGCCTCGTTTCAAACTTGGGTAAGCATAATAGTAACTTGTACACCCTTGTCAGCAAGTATAAAAGTTTCATATCGATTAAATCTACGCTTATATAAGTTTATAATGTGGATCAACTTTTGTGCCTGTAGAAGTTGGATCAAAATAGTCACACTTGAACAATAGTGTGTTTTTCTCCTTTCACTCGGTGTTTTCGAGCTGCACAATTTTTATGAGACGATCGTAATAATCATACTCATCTACCCCCTAGTTTGATCATTTAATGCAAACTCCACTACTCGATTTTGATTTGTTTGATATGTACTCGACTGTGTGAAATTTATAACTATTTATCTTACATCCAATATACGTTTTACACACCATGATGGACCATCTGTTAGGTTTCTAATGTTCACGTCGATCACATTGTTTGAAGGATCTCTAACCTATAACGTTGAAAAATCAATTTTAGTTTAGGAAATATACTAGATAAACACATACGACAGTTAAATGGTATGCATCTCAGGATTGAATAACTTACGTAATGTTTGAACCAATTGACAAATTCAGCTTCTAATTTTTCATTGAGCCTATCATCTGTAATGTTCGTTGGAGACGTTGAATTCTCTCCCTGTAAATATTACATCACTTGTTAGAAAATTGAGTAAAAAACTTTTACTACATAATATATACATTTACTTACAAAATTAAAAATAGTATCCGTACCCAACATATTCTTGGATCTCTTCGGAATTTAGCAAGACGTGCATCCTTACGACGTTGTATTCTGCTTCGATCAGGAATCTTTTTCTCTTTGTACAAAACATCTCCCCTTTTTTTATAGACCGATTGAACTTCATTAGCTCCATATACACCATCCTGACTGTCGTTATTTTTAGGCAAACTCGTTCTTATAGTTACCACATGATCTTCAAAATAGTACTACCTCCGTTCCAAAATGATAGTCTTGCGGCTGATTTCACACAGATTAAGAAATGAGCAGTTTATATAGTTAAGTCATTAACTTAGTTAGTATTTTCCAATTATACCCTTCTTGAATTTATTAATGTCAATTAATACTCATGCAAATAAGTGTTGGAATTAGTATATTTGTTATTGGAATAGTAAATTTTGCATTGTAATCACCAATTTTCAATTTACGAGCTAGAAAACTAGTATTTCAAGAATATTAATTAAGGGTATGTGTGGATAAAAAAAAATAATGATATGTTAAATATGTTAACTTGACTATCTTTGTGGGACGGATGAAAATAGAATAGTGAACTATCTTTGTGGGACGTATGGAGTATGAACTAAAAGTGGATGCCTCTTCAACCAAATATGCATTTACTATCGACCTTGCAACACTCGCATTGTTCTTCACACTATTCTTTAGTTTGCGAAGATACATCTCGAATGGGTACATACATCTATACTGCACTGGGTTAGAAATTCTCACTTCATACGCTAAATGAACGGGCATATACTCTCCATTGAGTCAAAAAACTTGGAGGGAAGATTAGTTTTATTTGGCACGATATTAACAGAATGTCACGTTCTAGACGACTAATAGTTTCGGTGCGAACGATTGTTAACGTGAGGTCCTTGAGAAACAAGCTCAATTCGGTGAGTGCCTTCCACACATTTGAAGGATGCAGTTCACGAAAGGTTATGGATATCAACCTTTTCATGAATACGTGACAATCGTGACTTTTCATCCCGATCAAACGTAATTCCTTCTTGTCACTGCAGCGCCCCAAGTTTGATGGGTACACTTTTGAAAATCAAATGTTTCTAACCCATTCGCATAATGTAGCTTTGACACCTTATCAAGTGTGTAACAAGCTTTAAGACACTTTTTGATATGTCTAGTGCTAGTTCTGAACGATTACAATACTCAACTCTTCCCTTGATTTACACATGTATCCTTGGTCTTCCCTTTGACATTTATAACTTCGTTGAATACATTGCAAAGCGAAGAATACGAAACAAACATATAAATTAGGAGGATTTTATATTGATATATAGGAGAGATTTACATGAAAATGAGGTTCAAATCATATTATTAGTTGAAATTGAATATGATGTGACTATTCATGATTCCATGGTTTAATCAATTTCATACCGAATCCAAATTAGAATTCTTTTTTATCCAGGTAGAAAATATACATTGAACATTAAAAATGAGTATTAATATATTTTATATTAGACCTTAAGTTCTAAAATTATCTATAAAAATATACCAAAAAATGTTTTTAGAAGTTTTCATGAAAAGAATATAGATAATTATAGAGTAGTTGATATTTCATCACATGATTGTAGTATATGAATTATAATCATTACATTAAACAATCACAACTATGTTTGCCTCGATATAAATAAACATTATTTTTATTAACGTATCAGTCTAAATTTGGAATTTTGTAAAATTATTATATAGTTTTTATCATCGATAGATAATTCAAAACACAAAAATGGTTTTATTAATAGCTATCCATAAGCGGATTAAGGTACAAGTCTGATCCACACTATTCATCGACGACGGAAGGAGTTTGGGAGCATTAAATAATTTTAATGGAACTATAAACAGAAACTTACCAAATTACAAACAATGTTTTATTGTGAATTAAGAAATTATAAGTTAAATTCATAGACGATTGAATAAAGAAAGTACGAAAAACAATCGGCCCTGAGAAATGGTTATCTAAATTATTTAAATCTCAAACCATTTGATAGAACTCAAAAGAAATTGAAAAACAGCCCTGTAAAAGATTGAATAGCGCTCAAACCAACATAAAACATATCATATTCCGAATTCCGAATTAACATAATAAATAATTATACACTGAGTGAGAACCCACTAACTAAATAAAATGTTGCAAGTTGGACATAGAATTAGTCATTAATATATCATATAAAAAAACAAAAAAAACTAGGGAGATCCATCATGAAAAAAAAAAAAAAAGAAAAACTAGGGAGATCCAGCTTATGTATATCTTTTTTTTACACGCATGACATTTAAATTGTAGCGAATCAAATTTTATAAATTTTAAAAAATACTTCGTTTTCTCCAACCAGATATTTTAGATATCTATGCATTAAAGAGTACTACATCTAAATCAATGATTTTCAAAAGTTTCAATCTTTCTATCTCTGCAAATATTTCTGCAAAAATTTCTAAACGAAAGTTCGGCGGTGGAGTTTCGACAGATCTTCTTTTCCTAGAGTGTAGTTTATCCTTTTGAAAATGGTGACCGCATTCAAGAAATTTTTGGTAATTGTCAAACCACAATTGATTCTCATTGCACTTATCTAAGTGTTCCATACAGTATGAACAAGTTGTTCGACCAGTCGTACTCCATTCAGACAATATATACGCAAAAAATTGCTATTGTCCACACAAGGGCTTCTAGTAATTGGAAATTTTATTTTTAGAGATATCGTATGAGAGAGCCCCAGCCGTCCACAACTGATTCAACTCAACTAGGCGTTTAGAGGTTGTACAAACACATCGAGCTTGTCTTTCGAATTCTCTGGTCATGGCACAATAATACTGAGAACATGAATTGTTCTTTCGAGTTATTAATTATATATATATAAGTTTGACCAAATCAGATAAAGTGAAAATACAAGTACAAACTGCAGTGAAACTTTAGTTCTAGTTTCTTGCTACTTCATTCATTCTGTTTAATATTCTTTTAAAAATCAAATAGTGTGATTGAAAATGTTGAATTACGTCATCACAACATCACGTATAACGCTATACATTGGATTGTAAATTATTTTTACTATTTAACTTGCTGACATGACTTGACTAAAATAATAACAAATATTGGAGATGCTCTTAGACGTCGACCACCACTCCTAAAATAAAATTGATAGCTTATAAAATGTTGAGATGTACTTAATATATTTTTAGGATTTTTTTATAATCTTTCAAACCAAGATTTATAAAAAAAGAAGAAATAAAAAAAGAAAAATGCATCTAAAAAAACAAATATCATTACTATCATTTTATAAATCTTGCCAACTTATTCTATTTAAATACTTTAACATCTTACAAATAAAATAAAATATAAAGTTTTATAAACTCCAAAAACTTCTTATACTAAGCAAGAACTAGCTTATAAGATCTTCCAACAATCTCATCTAAGCTCTCTCATTGTGCTCTTATTGGAGATGTTTGAGGCACATTAATTATACGAAGTTTCTTCCAAACAATTTCACCCAAATAATGATCTTTTAGAATGCTCATCTAAGCTCTCTCATTGTGCTCTTATCGGAGATGTTTGAGGCACATTAAATTATACGAAGTTTCTTCCAAACAATTTCACCCAAATAATGATCTTTTAGAATGCTCATCTAAGCTCTCTCATTGTGCTCTTATSGGAGATGTTTGAGGCACATTAAATTATACGAAGTTGGAGATGTTTGAAGCTCATGCCTTTTATACATTAAATTCGTAGGGCGTTAAATCTATATATATATATAATAACAGAGTTGGCTATATGAGGCAATTGTTTTGTCTCCCGCCAACACTGTTTTCTTTCCCCAAAAAGAATTTTTTTTGGAACAAAGCCACTTTTGTTGACTTTTCAACTGTTTTTTTTTAATTTAAATATCTCAACCACAATTGTTGACTTTTCAACACCATTTAAAACTGCACCGTTTGATTTCTGTGTATATAGCCATCGATTTTCGGATTTTATGGCAATAAAATAGGAAACATAATTTTTATTTTTCTATTTGTTATCGTATTTTTCTAATGACTTTAATTAATATRCATAAGAATATTCGATTGTTACCATATGTTAATATTTTCAGTTTGTTACAAAAATTATTTGCTGCGTTTAACTAAGATTCGAAAAATTAAAAAAATTAAATAAAATTTTTAACTGGGTGAAATTAGAAAAAAAAAAAAGCAAGGAAACAAATTAAATAAATTATTTACAGGCCCCAAATAAATAAGAAGAAAATAAAAAAATAAAGCAAGAAAATAAATTAAATAAATTAATTACAGGTCCCAAATAAAAAAGGATAAAAAAGATAAAGTAAGGAAATAAATTAAAATACAAGCCCAAAAATACCAAATTTGGCATTAATCAGGAATCATTGACGTGCATGATATTTGTAAGGGGAAAAGATTGTAACCATCCTGTACTATACGCGTTTTTTGAGTTTGCATTCTAACGTTTTTTTTTTTTAATTTAATGAATCCTGTACTTCAAAAAATTCTGAAAGTGCATTCTCCGACCAACCAACTCGCCCAAACTCGTCGAAACTCACCTAGTCTCACGAGTGAGATTGCATATTTTTAAACCCGTATACTTTATGTGAGTTTCGGTAAATTTATTATTTATTTAAAACTAGTTTCGGCATATTTTATTAAATATGCAAAAATTGCCCAATTTATTACTAAATAAATAATAAATTTTATTTATTTAATAAAACTAGTTCTGGTAAACGTTAGGATAAAATATGGTTTGCATATTTATTTAATAAATTCTAGTTTTTATTTAATAAAACTAGTTTTTTCTAAATTTTGTATAGTACGGGATGCACTTTCAAAATTTTGTATAGAACAGGATGCATTAAATTAAAAAAAAAATGTTAGGATGCAAACCCAAAAAACGCGTATAGTACAGGATGGTTACAATCTTTCCCCCTATTTGTAAAATAGGTAGTTGATTCAACCCGATTGTCTAGCAGAATTAGAATCCTATAAAAGATAAATACAATAAATCAGAATTACAATTATACAAGGCCGATTATTTTTAAATTAAACCAGCCAATAACTAATGTTTTAAAAAATAAAATCAGGCAACAAAATAAATTTGATATTGACAGATTTGATATAAAAAAACGTAGGTAACTAAAAAAAAAATCAGATTGAATTAGATTCTTTAGCTTAGTAAAAGATATTTAATATGTTGGAAGTTTAGCAAATACTATTTAATTCCTAAAAAACAAAAAAACCGAATCTCAAGCAATCTAAAGTTGATTAGGTAACTAAAGAAGTCGGCAGTTTTATTTTATTTTATTTATTCTTTAGATTCTTTAGATATCAGATTGTTTATTTGAGGGCAATCAAACAACACGGTTTTATGATTATAAAATTCACATAAAAAATCTACTAAAATCTGTAAAACAAATCGATTGTCTATAATTTAGGAATACGAAATCTGATTTTAATTRTCGYACGATCGAAACTCCATATATAAAATTCKTAGYGTTTCACGCAAGTCACCCTATAAATATAGGGTTCTACTAATTGCAAAATATCAATTTCATTCGTATCTTTCGTTTGTGTTTGTTTTCTCTCTATTTCTCAAAACTTGAGCAGTTAGGATTTTTGGGACGATGCCTCCTCTATTCGAATTGACGAAAGAAATTGACCGTACAAACAAGAAAGCTCTCAAGTTTAGAGTCGTCCGATTTTTTGCGAGAATCAATTTCGATGACAATTAACAAAAAACGTCTATGAAAATTATTTTCCATAACTCCGAGGTAATTATTTGAATCTGATTTTATTTTTATATAAATAGATTTATATAGTTTCAATTAACTACTCAATATTATGAATCTAACCCAAATTGATTGTTTGGATTATTTTGTATTTATTTAGGAGTCAATTATTTTTTGCGTTTTTTTTTTTGGTATTATAGTGGTCGTCGCTTAAGTTGTACACTTTGGGGTGAATATGTTGACCAAGTTTTGGCTTTTGAGAGTGGACTGTCCGCGMAACCTCCCGTGATGATCTTGCAAATGTGTCGTGCAAAGGTTTATGGAGGTAATTATATAATTATGTTTCTAATTGCAGTTTTTTTATTTGAATTGTATTTTTGATCAATATTTCAATTTCAYCAACTTATATTCTTCTATTTTTAAATTCTGTTTATTTTTAAATACTGTATATTCTAAGAAGTTTTTTAATTGCAGTTTTTTTTTTCTTGAATTATTATTTCGAACTGTTTTAAAATTTCAGCATGCGTTCTAATTGCAGTTTTTAAATTATGTTTATCTCATGTTTATAGAAACTTTTTTTTAGTATGGGTACTAAAATTATGTTAAGGGTTTATTTTTAAATTCTGTTTTTATAATTTTGTTTTATGAGAATTATTATTCTATTTTTATAATTCCGTTTTATATTAATAGATTTCAGATTCTATTGAAGTAATTGTGATTTTATAATTATAGATTCTATCACTCTATCGAATTCATTTGGGTGACAAAGTTGATTACTTCCGGTTCGGTGACGAAAATTGATGAGGAATAGAACATTTCTTTACTATCTATTAAATTATTTATTATTTTCCTTAGTTTTATTATTTAATTGGTGTTGCTTTGAATATTGATTTTGGGATTTRGAATTTATTTTGAGTTGAGGTAGTAAGCATTATATGCTCAGACGATATCTATTGAATTTAAATCTGATATTTTTCAGATTTTAAATTACTTAATAAAAATGTTCTATTATTATTAACTTTTGTTTTTAGATTACTATTACAAAATACAAATAATAGTCTTTTATGTGAGTGTATATTGCTTCTTCATCTTTTACACATATTTTATTATGGAATATTAGAAATTAAGGATTAATCTTCGAAGTAGTTTAAAAAGAATTGTTGGAGGGTTTATTTGTTTCACGCAAGAACAATGACTAATTCATCCGCTAAGATATTTCCGAATAGAGTGTCCCATAATCTATAACATGAATTATTTATGAACTAAAACATACATCATAAGTTGAGAAATTACAGTCAACAACACAAACACATTAGCATGTACAATTTAATAAAGTACAGAAATTTAACGCATGCTCTGATTATACTAACGAATTATCTATAAAAAGTAAAGTTAAATATAGTGGCATAGCGTAATAAATAAAAATACAACAAGTTAACGCAATCTCTTATCATCGCCAAACGATGGTAATTGAGTACACATTTAATTTGTGAACTACGTTTACGTCTTTCAATTATGAAAGAAACTTAAATGGTTATTTGAACTATTTTGTTATATAAATGTTGTTGAGAATAATATATTAGAAAATACCAAGTTATTACTCAATGTACGAGTATTTAAATAAAAAGTTAGATACGTAAAAGAGTACTATTTAAAATTTGTAGATATTTTGAACAATAAAAATATTCATGGTAAAAATATAAGAATGTATTAATATTTTGTAAAGATCACAAATAGTTGGTATTTCTTAATATCCAAGTTGTAAAAATTCAAAAAAATTATCTAAAAACAAACGTTTCATAATAACTGTATAAAATATAATAATAGATATAAAAAAATATTTTTTAAAATTAAATTCCGATAAAACATCAAATCATTCATTATTGAGAAGTTTGTGATATGCTTAAAATAAGAAAATAATGTTTTATATGAATCATCGTCACTTTCGTAAAAAGTATTTTCTATTTTTGAGAATCCTAATAACCGAAGATTCTATTTAGAAGATAAGTATTATGGTTATCTTTTAACTATTAACTATAAAAACATAGATACTTATCTTAAATATTTAAAAAAAGTTTTTATTTTAAATATCTCTCCGCGTGCTTATAAGATTATATATAAATAACCCTAACATCATAAATTTATGATTTTACCGCCGACAACTCAATTGGATTTACACTATTATTAAAAGAACAAACACGCATACATACATCTGAAAATACTGAAAATAAACACATAACGGATAATAATACATTTGGAGCAGCACATTGGTGGTAAACATTATGGGGAGTAAGACTGATTCCATACGAAGGGCACAAACAGACAGTACAATGGCAGGTAATTTTTTTTAATGCTTTAAGTTTAATATCATTAAGAATCTGTCGTACCTGTTTTCCTGTCAACCCTTTAAATCTGCAGTTAGTGAATTACAGAAATTAATTACATATTTAAATTGTTATTAATCTTTTCTTAAAAACTTAAATGAATCATGTGATTAAAGTTTTTGTACCTGTTTAACAGCAGTCCTATGAGTTGTGTCTCATGGGATTGTGTCTTTGCCCGTTTTCTTGAATCTGTGAGGCAGCAATACACAGTTAGTATTAAATTGTATTTTATTAAGTATATAATCTATTTGTATATGTTAAGATGGACAATGTGGTACTTATATTTTTTCCTGCTGTGTTTCTTATCCAGAGTACTATGTTCCCTTATCTGCATAAAACATCAAACATATACAAATTAATATTGCACTGTAAATATAAAATAATAGATTATATAGTTCAATGTTCAAATGTTAGTTTTTTAAAATATATGTCTTTATTCGTGGCGTTATTACACCTACTTAGACCCTGGACTCCATTAAGAGGCATTATCATACTACGATAGGTCATGTCAGGTTTCCAGCCGATAAACTTAGACATATCTTTAAAAAATAAATTCAAGTTGTGAAAGTATGAGTTGTATTATGTGCAGAAAGTTTCTTTGTGTACTTATCTTCTTTCTGTTGATAGTACTCTGTTGAATGCTATTGCTTGCCTCCTCCCTTTCTTGAGTAGCTTTTTCCAATATGAAAGTGAATTATGTTAAACTTCTTTAACTTAAGTAAATAAAAAAGTAATGAGATTACAACATTTGAACATATTATACTCAAGAGCAAAATGTTAACTCTGTAAACATACTAAAACAGAATAGCAAAGTTTACTTTGCTGAACATAAATTGTTTTATATAGTACATTATTTTATAAAAACAACCCATATATCAACATATTACAGATTAGGGTTTCAGTGGTTGCATAAAATTTTCTGCATGCATAAACAACCCATAGATCAAACAGCATGCATAATACTATAAGATAACACACTACATATAAATTAAGAAGCAATCATCTATGTTTAAAAGTAAAAGACTTCTCATAAGTATTTTGCTCAGTCAATCATTAAAGAAAAAACACCAACAATAGTAATCATACAACATTGAAATGCAACTAACTACAGTAAGTAATAACAGAATTAATTGTGGTCACACTCATAGCAAAATGTGAACACATTACCATACTAAAAGCAAACTGTGAACACATTAACATACATAATCAGTTGTGGTCATACTCATAGCAAAATGTGAACACATTAACACACAGAATCAATTGTGGTCATACTTATAGCAAAATCATAAACACATTAAAATATCAGAAATAGTTTTTATTAAATACAAATCAAATTTCAATATGACTCATAGATTAATCAAACAATGATTAAGCTAATCTATTCATTGCATATAGATCAAACAACATGCATACAAAAACCCACATCTGTACAATTTTAAAATAAAATAAAGGGGAAGGATAATTGACATGCAGCAACCTGGCATTTCTTTTTAATTTAAAAATTAGATAATTTAATTTTAATTTAAAATTTAGAAAATCTAATTTAATTATTAGATAATTAATTTTAAAAAATATTTCATGCATTTAACCTTGAAACTCGATTATATTAAATTAGAGCTTTTACCTTTTTTTGTTTTAAGTCAGCTTGGATAGTTCCTTTTCCTTTTTGGGTCCGCGCCCTCCATAGACGGATTGTTCTACTGGATCCATTATCAGAAGCCTTCTCTGTTGAATTGAAACTCGAACAAAATTGCATGCAGATAAATATAGAGATAAACATTAATATACAGAGAAAAAGAAAATCGATTAGTATGAATATAACACAATAAACATATTTTTGAATAGATCGATGTAATTTTTAATGGATTTGACACACGAGACTGAATTTGAACCAGATCTACACATTTTTTCAGTAGATCTAACGCTAAAGACTGATTTTTAAGCAGATCGACACATTTTTGGAATAGATCTAAAACGACAAGCTTATTTTGGATCGGATCTACACATTTTTTGAAAAAAAATCAAAAACAGCAGACTGATTTTGTTCAAGATCGTTTAAATAAGAATAGTATAATAATTTTGAAATTAAAAAATATCCAAGTACCTTTTTATATTATTTGGAGGGCTTCTGAGTTTAATCGGTAGGTTGAATCACGCCGCCAGGTTGACCGGCGGAGTGGGTCTGATGGTGTTTTTGCAGATGAGCGGCCGAGCATTTTTGATGAAAAAAGAAGTAGATGGACAGAGATTCTAAGGATGCGTTGTGTGTGAGCGGATGAACTTCGTAGCGGGGAAGTTTGATGGTGGGTTTTGGTTTTAGCCGAGCGGCGGAGGTGCTGTTATATGTCGGGCGTGAGAGGTTAAGGTTTTAGGGAGGTTATGTCTGGTGTGACCGGCGGAGAGAAGCAGGGAGTTGGGTTAAAGGGCGGAGAGGAGTGCAGAGCATTTTTTTAGAGGAGCGAGGGTAGGGTTAGTGTTAGGTGATGGGAGAAATGAGGCTGGAGGGCCGAGTTTTTAGGGTTATGGTCTTTTATACCTAGGGTTAGTTGCACGGGTCTGATTATGGCCGTTAGATTAGGTATGTTAAATCCTGACCGTTCGATGTTGTGTGGGTTGGTTTATGGGCTCGGGTCCGAGTTGTTAATTGGGTTTACCCGAATTCTAATTGGACTCCTACTATTGGGCTTTTGGGAATTAATTTGGATCCAAAATAAATATTCTTTTGGGTTGGATTTGATTATTCTTAATTATTAATTCAAGTTAAAAAAATACTTCTAAATTAATTTTAATTATTATAAATTTATATGAAATCTAAAACTGTATTATGATGTTTTTAAGTTAATTTTAATGTTCGATTTTAAAATAAAAGAATTATGTGTTATTATACAGATTTTAATTTTTAGTTTCGAAATGTATGTGTGTGTAGTGTATATATAATTTATTAATTCTGAATTGTGTGTAGTGTACAAATATGTATGTGTATTTGTATTTATGTATACACTTTATTAATTTTGAACTAAAAAAGGATATTAGAATAATATCTTATTATAATGTTATGTTAAATTAATTGCACTATAATATCAGAATATTTGGCTTATGTGAATTTAAATTTGGACTCAAATTAAATTGTTCTTAGTTTGAATTTAATCATTTAAAATGTATTGATTTATTAATTAAAGCCCATAATATTTATTTATAAATTTATTTTATTTTATTTTATTTTATTTATAGAAATCTTAAAATTATATTATGATGTTTTTAAATATATTATAGCCATTGTCTTGATCAGAATTAAATTAATTATGCGTTAATGTATATATTTCGATATTTAATTTCGAGTTCTATTGCAAGTAGATTAATTTAATTTTGTTTGTAGATTTGATTATCTATTATCTATTAATGTTTTTTGATATTTAATTGAAAAAATATATTAGTATTAACTCAATGTAAATATTTTTAATTATTTAATTGTTGACTTTATTTTCTATATATATGTAGATAACCTATAGACTTAGGTTATTATTTTATTTTACTTTCTTTATATCGGAAATCAATTTCTACTTTATATTTGGGATTGTAAATATTTAAGATTATAAAGTTTAGATTTAAGTAGGTGTGTAAATATTTACTAAATCACACATATATTTTATATATGTAATTTATAGGATATTCATATGTTATTATTGAATGAATTGTCAATACGATTTAGTCGTAAATTTGTAGTTTTAATTAGGTGATTAAATATTTATTAAATTGAATACATACTTATATATAATTATTATTTATTATTAAAATTATTTTTATCAATTATATTAATATTCAATGAATTATTAATATGATTTAGTTGTAATAAAAATCTACATAGGTAAACTATAGATTTGGAAAATTTATTTCAAAATCTAACAGGTAGATTAATATTATTTGCTTTGTTCATTCTTTTCTAGAATGAATTGTATGTAATATTGTTAGGTTAGGAGTTTCTTTTTTTAAATACGTTAATATTAAATCAACGTAACTATTTTTATTTATTTGATTGTTGTATTTGTTTTCTATACATAGATAATAACCTAGAGAGTTAGATTATTAATTGTTTGGATTTTTCTTTTAGAATGAAAATTAATTTCCACATATATTCGGTAATATATAAATTTAAGATTATAAGTTCAAGGTTCATTCATGTTTATTAATTTATTTTTTTTTCATTTATTTAGTTATTTATTATTTATTTGTTAAATTCCTACTATTCAATATTTGTGTAAATATTTATGATTTGTTCTTTAATTGTATGATTGTCACGGACAGTGTGAATATGTCTGAGAATATATGCCTGTGCGTGACCTCAAGAGTGCTATCAAAGGCGGGCGAAAAGGTGTTGCTTCCCCGTATGAGTTTAACGCCTTCCGACGTTGGAATACCTTTCAAGTTTCAAAGAAGGCAATTTCCGATTATGATTTCATATGCGATGACGATAAATAAGAGTTAGGGCCAATCGTTCTCGAACGCCAGCCTTTATTTGAAAAACCCCGTGTTCAGTCATGGCCAGTTATATGTTGCCGTGTAACGTGTCACCCATCGAAAGGGATTGAAGATATTAGTTTGTGGTGATGACGATTCGGGATTGAATATTACCAATAATGTGGTGTATAAAAAAGTATTCACGAACGTATGATTTCAACGTTCATGTACGTAGTGTGGATTCAATTTATAATTTATCAAGTGTGAATTTTTTTAGTTATTTCTCTCAATCTCTATCTCTCTATTTATTTAAACACTAGTTCTAACTGAAATGTAGAATATAATATTGTAAATGTATGTAAAGTATCTCGAAACACCCATTTTACCTTTATTCATACCTAAAGTCTCGACTTCGAAGTAGAATTTGGCAAGAATTTGTGTACATTTTTCTCCAAGTTTATAATCAAATTGCAAATGAACAAACACACAAATAATCATTTGCAAATTTCGAGGTCAATAAAACTATACATAGATAAATATAAATAAATTATAATGTCTTAGAATGGACTTCCTCAAAAAGTTAGTGTAAACTCAGGCCAAACAAAAACCAGAAACGAACCATATGTTCAAAACATATGCAATATTTTAAAAATGAAAATAACGAGACTTATTACAATTGCAATACTTTAATCTATTGGAATTTCACTTGAATTATATATATATATATAAGTCTCTAGTCCAGTCGCCTACAAATACTTTTTTCTTTTTGTCGACTGTGGCCCAAGTTTTGGCTCCTAGGCAATCGTTGACAATTTTCAACATCACATGCCAAAATCCAGTAAGTTTAATTAGAAACGCAGAAGTAGGATCAAATCAAAGATATTTTTGAATTTGTCGATTTGAACCTATTTCGGCACCCCCACTAAGTCAGATGACCAAGTTTACAATTTTGCATGCATATTAATACATTACATAGAGTTGCAAATGAAACAAGTCAATCGTAATTTATTCGGAAATTGACTCCATAAAAGCTCAATTGAGCTTGTTCAATAAATGAATCTTCAAACGTATTCAATATCAAACTCATTAGCTAAACCAATGATTTGATTTTAATTTTATAATTAAGTGTAATTATTATAAATATACAAATATTTAACTGTTTTTTTTTTTTTTGTGTGTGTGAATGAAATTATTGATTTTGGTAGGTATATTATGTGTTTATAAAATATATATACTTTTTATTTTTCTAGTTATTAAAGAATAATTTACTTTATAATTAATATTTAATAAATTCGTTTGAACTTTATTAAGCTCAAAACAACTAAACTTGAGTTCAATTCGATAACATATAAAACGAATCAAGGTAATCTCTCAATAGTTCGTATGGAACGAATCCAACGCGCATATATATATATATAAAGAATAATATGATAGTTGACAAATAAGTATATTTTATACGAATATAAATATGACGTATATGTATTGGTTTCTGTGTTCCGTACTTATATCCATATTGTTATTTCAATCTTCGGCGGATTTTGAGTACTTTGGCAATTTGGATTGCTTGTTGGCTCTACTGATTGAGTCAACAATATTTATTCGTATGCTCATTGGGTAATGTTTGTTATCTCTTTTGCTATGCAGCTGGTGAACAACTCACATCATGAAGATTCGACGATGAGCATTCAACAAGCACATGTGGTGGTGACCAAGTAAATTAATAGGTGGTTTCTTTTTTATTAGAAGAAAATTATATGGCTAATTAATTCGTGGATTTTGAGTTTGTACGTTATTTTTATTACCAAGTGTGTTGGTTGTAGTGGTGGATTGACTGTTATGCGATATTAATCCTAAGCTGTACAAATTTCCAAGTTTTAGATTTTTCTTCTTATTTTTGGGCAATTGCCAATTAGCCAAAAGGAAAGTTTTACTTTTATCAATTAATCAAAACTAATTCCTCAACTTGCCATTAATTTGACCCATGCAAATATACGATTTAAAAGTTATCTCTTATTAAACAATAAAAACAACAATAATTCCCATCATCCACCTGTTGCTGCCAACTTTTTCAACGAGATTTCTTTTTCTTTTTTACCTTTTCTTTAATGCCAAAAACGTATATAATTGCACATCTAGTATGAAGTTTTCGGCCATCAATTAAAAAATATTTGACCCCCAAAAATATAATTTTCAAAATATACTTGTATAATATTAATTATACTTTAATATTGTAAAATGGTTTATTTAGCAATACAAATTAAAATGTTAGACCGTCTCAATACATCATTTTGCAAATAACTGATAAGCAATGGGGAAAATATTTGTTAAATAATTTTCACCCCAAAATGTATCAAGACTTCAAAAAATATTTCATATCATGATCAAAGATTTAACAAATATGTTGCATCATTTTTCACCTAAATGTTTCATATCGTGACCAAAGATTATGCATGACTCTGCCAAGGGTTGCATTGCAATACAAAAACCAGAAACAAACATGGTGATACATTTATAGGTAAAGTCAATTGATTTACATCACTAGCAACATTAGGAAGAATACACACATCTACAACTATGGAAAGAATTACAAGGGAGGGTCGAGACAAAGGTTAGCACCACTTGCACTGATTATTGCCTCTATCAGCAGCATCATTCGCTCATTTCATCTATATACGACATATAAATAACACAAACAAACCCTATGATGACGTCATCACTATTCTTCAATCACCTTCCCTTTAGCGAACCATTAGCGGACCTTTTTAATTCCCACGGTCGAAGGCACCCTTTCAACGGGGACTGTAGCAACAACGAAGAGGTCAACAATTGCTTTTGCCTCGAAGAGATCGAGGAAAGACAACTTGAATTACTTCTTAGCCTCCGTTTCTCACTATCACTATACGGCGCTTCGTATTTCGGGTCGTGTTGCACCGCGTTTATTTTAAGGGCTTCCGGTAGGACACAGCTGAACATTGAACCTATCATGGATAAATAAAAATACACATATCATTTGAAAGCTTGTCATAATATAGTCAATGACAAAAACTTGTGTCAGACCGTCTGACGGAACCCAAATTTTATTCATTCTTTATTTTATTTTATAATCCTCTGTTTTTCAATTTTTTTTTATTATTTTATTAATATTTTTATGGGTTTTTATTTTATTCTTTATGAGTATTAATTTAAAAAAAAATAATAAAAATTTTAAGGTGTTTTTTTTACAATTTTCTAGGAGTTTGCTAGGGTTGTTGTTGTTGTTGTTGTTGTTATTATTATTGATACTCTAAACATCAGGGGTAGTTATTGTAATTATCCCAATTATATATATCTTTCTTAAAGCGAAATGCAATTAAGAAACTAACCCATTCTGGCCAGGCGATTTACCCATTTCGGGATTCTTTTTCCCGTCAACTTGGTGCATATGTCCTTGCAGAAATGGTTGCAGTTCTTTACAATCAAGTGATACGTATCGCCGTTGTAATTGGCCGCTTGACGCTCCATAAACTCCCGAACTTGAGTAGCATCTAATGTCGTTGTACCAATAAATATGGACTTCCTGAACTTAAACCCGGGGCATTGACGAGGCTCGACTTCAAAGACGCCACTAGAGGGATAGTCGTGAGCTCCGAATGCATATTCTACACCATGAACTGTGATATTGCACTAGCAAGGTTAATCACAAAGAATATTTCTTCGGAAAAAGGGATAATTACAAAAAATGCACTTAAAGTTTGACGTAATTACAAAACAAACCACATAACTTTAAAAATCATGAAAAAGCAGTGAACTTGGAATTTGATTCAGTGTTAAAATTAAGGGGCTAATTGTAATATTTTTATAAATCTGAAGGGGTTCATGGAAGTGTTTTTTTTAAGGGGGTAATAAAATCTTGAGGGAGTTTTTGTAATTTTGAAAGTTAGTAGGGTTTCTTTGTAATTAAATCAAATCTCAGGGGTACTTTTTTGTAATTAACCATAATTATGAATTACAAAAACTACTACTAAGGTTGAGCATAATTTATTTAAAAAAAAGCAAAAAAATAAGTAAATTAAATTTACAAACACACATTTGACGTTTGTATTTGTTTACGGATTCCTCTATCGGCAGGGTTCAATTTGTAAATTGGCCAAATTTGCCATTGTCAAACTCATGGAGTATTTATAATTCATGAAAGACAAAATCGATATCTTTAGGCTAAACCGTAAAAATTCCACAATAACCACTCATGATTATTTGTTGATTTTCAAATAACAGGTAATGTAAATTTTAGAAAAAAGAAAGAAATAAAGAAAGGGCAAAATGAGGCAAAAAAAAAAAAGCATAGAACAATTATTGGCAAGGAAATGAGAACAAAAGAACTTAAAAAGGGAAAGAAAAAAAAAGGGGAAAAAGGAGGGGAAAAAAAGGGAGAGAAGTAAATACATATACATGCAGCCAAGCGTACCTTCTACACCGGAGTGAAAAATACCTAAGCCAGCCCAATACACATAACCGTTTATCGGGGTCAAATCATACACATTGAGGTACACGGCAGTTTTTGTGGCACCATCTTCATCCGACTTCACTTTCGAAAACAAACAAAAACGTCGGGCCGATTTTTCGGTCAAACGGATCGGCACTATTGAATTCCACCGTTTCTTGGATCCTAATGTCATGCTGCTTCTAAACACGGAGCTCACTTCAGTCAAGACTCGATAGAATCTCGCAAAGCTGAGGAACATAAAAGAGGGACAAGGCTAAGAAGCAATAATAAAGCAAAATAAACCACAATTTAAAAATATATTAATAACAATAAATGTTCCAGAAGAAATAAAATAAGGGAGCAGAAACTAAGAATTTTTCAGAGTCAAAAATTGTGAAAAGTCAAAATGAAAGGAGTGGGAGGCCACTAATCATTTGATTGTTAATTAGGATTATACAAATATTGCTTGTAGCTTTGTGTTATCTTTTGACCTCTCTTTCATTATCAAGATAGACTTGGATTTAGGTTTCTTAAATTGTCTGAAAAGTAACACCCATACCTTTTTTTAATACCTCAGCCAATAAAATTAGTCTTGTGATAAGGAAACAATATCCATTTGCAAGTCAAAAATCTTCAATACCTAATACCATATCAAGTCATTGTCTTTTTTTTTTTAATTGTAAATTATTATATTATTCTCTGGATGATATCCATTATTTTTAAAGCAGAACAAATTTGGTAGTTACAAAACCCTCCTGTGAGGTTTTGGATAGTTACTAAAAAGCAAGACAAAATCAAATCTCAATTTTATTTTATTTTATATTTGTAATTATAAAAAACCTATGGGTTTATTTTGTAATTAGCACACACTTTAGGGGTTTTTCCCCGGTAATGAATTTGATCATTTTACATAGAGAATTTTCACTTTAGAATGTTGAGTTGTGTGTATGTGTTAGCAAATCCAAGAAGTTAGGCAAAAACACCAAACACAAATGGCAATAAGCACACCATATCTATGGAAGATGGGCATATCATCAAGTGGGCACGAATATGATTGCTAACTTGAGTTTTAGTTAATTACTCAAAAAGAGCTAATCCTAAGTTGGTTCAAGAAATCACCAAAATATATTATTTATTATTATTAAAGACATCATAAGCTACATTATTTAATTTATTTTTTATAAACTTTCAAGCTTGGTCAGCTTTAGCTGGGATTTTGGACAATTATATAACTCCTTCCAATATTTACCACTAATCCTATGCCAATAGTAAAAATTAATCACCCGAAAAAAAAAAAAAAAAACTCATTATCCTTGATATGCAAAAGCTTCATTCATAAGTACCAGAAATCAATAAATTATAACTCCAAGTCCAAAACCACACATACTTATAAAATCACTTAGAATCAGATCTTGTTTTCAAGTTAACAGCAATTAATAAATTTTCGGGGGGAAAAAAAGGAAATAAAATCAGCCCTTGACCAATTCCATAAAATTCTACATAATTATACAACCAACAAAGTGTGGGTAACAAAAGGTACTGCTGACATTACTGAAAACGGTAAGATAATAACAGTTCTTTTTTTACCCAGCAAACAGAATTTCAAGAATACGCATAAAATAAAATTCATAAAATGAAATAAAAAAGAAAAAAAAAAACTCACAGAATTGGATGAGATAATCATTTGGCGGGTAGGCCCAAAATCCCAGTTTCTTCAAAACATTGCATTTGAAGCAGTAATAAATTGTGCGTCTCTCTGTGTTGGTATTCTAGAGAGAGAAAGAGAGAGCACCTGGAGATGGAGAAGACTCTTTCTCTCACTAAATTATAATCACGCTTTCATGGGTTTCTGACAAATCCCAGGTAAATAACGCCAACCCAAAAAAATGAAAAAAAGAAAGAAAAAAGAGAGCTAATTAAACAAAAAATTAAAGCACTGGAAAACGACAAAATAAAAGGGAAAGAGAGAGGTGTGTGAATGAAAACAACCCAAAAATTGGAAATTAAGGTGACACTGACACAACACCACGCAAACAAATTCACCTCTTTCTCTCTCTAAAGGTTTATTAATCTTTAACCATAAATAGCAGGTTGGGGAGGAGAATAAAGTTTGGGCATTTTGCCTTTTATTTTTCTTCTTTGTTTTCCAGTCTATATTTATTTTTCTGGGAATAAAGTTACAGAGACAAAAGGCAGTGAAAACAGGAGAGTAAATGACAAGGCATTGAATGAGAAAACTGTAGGAAAAACTAAAGTTGGCAGTTTCAGACCCTTTTTGGGATTCTTTTATTTTTTTTACTTTTTTTTAATCTTGAATTATTTGAGGTTGTGTTTGTTTTTTAGACACGGTTTAAACAAAACATATCAATCTATTCCAATATATGTAATTTTATTTTTATACGTATAATTAGTAGATTTTAGAGTGTTTATCTAAAATAGATAAGAAATTAAAAGTTATATTTGAGAATAAATATAATTTGACATGATATATAATAATAAGTTTCCTTTTAAACTCTGAACACAAGAATTTGCTATCGTTACTTTAAAATTAAAATGCTAAGGTGATAGTTGGATATTCTTTTTTTTTTTTTTTTTTTTCAATTCGGTTTATTAGAGAATACTTAAAAAAAATTAGAGAGAGAAATTTTTTTGGTGAGATAATTATTGATTATAATTTGTATGTTTTTTTTTATTTATGAATAATTAGATATAGAATTATTTAATAAAAAAAATTAAATGGGTCACGAAAGTTTTTGTGTGGTAAAAAATTATAAAAGATAAAAAAGAGAAAAAATAAAAAATTTGTACATTGAGATGTTAAAATATCAGGGAAAAGATGAGAGGGAGAGAAAATAAATAAAATAGAAGTGAGAGAATTTTTTAAAGAAATAAATTAGTGCCAATTTTTTCTTCGCTAACTGAATTCTTTATTATTTTTAATCCAATTGTCACCTAAGAATCTACTCTAGAAACCATGAACTCTTGAACCAAATGTAGTCTTGTTTGATTAAGCATTTTGAGCCAATCGTTGGTGAAGACAGATTTAGTATTCATTCCGTGCCACAAATAAATAATAAGTATATTTTTACTTTTATGAATAAAAAAAATAATTAATATAATTGAAATATTAAATTTTACTTATATTTTCCAATTCCGTCATCCTTCTAATATTAATAACTCATTAATTTTTAATAAAAAGTATATTAAATAAAAACACATAAATAAGTGGATAAAATAAATATGAGAAGTGTGTTATAATTTGATATTAAAAAAAAAAAGAAAAGAAAAGGGTCACCTACCTTGTTTGATGTTAGACAGTGTTCAAATGTTTAATTTAAATTAACTTATCCTATCACACTTTTTTATATTTAAAATTTACTAAAAGTTCAATTATTTAATATTGTAGTTAATGTATAATTGTATGCGTAGACTTATTTTTTTAGAGAAAAATATATTAAACACTCTAAATTATTTGGTTGTTTTTACACTTTATCATATATACTATTTTTCTGTAACACTTAATTATATAAATTATAAAAATTTTGCACTTTATCTATAATTTTACTCGTAAGAATTTTGGTGAAAATTGCACTAACCCTCCAAACTCCGTGTGTGTGTGTTTTGCATTTTACTATATAACCTAACACACCTCACCAAAATAGTTCCTTTTTATTATTTATTACTACATTTTATGTATTCATTACCTACTAAAAGTGAATAATTAATAAATAAGTATTACATTATGTATTTAAATAACAAAATTATTTATTCTATGTATTCATTTTATGATTATAATATTTATTTTCTATTAATATTATAATTATAATAATTCAGACTAAACTTATCATTTTGGTAATGTCTCTGGCTCGAATACCATATCAAAATAATAAGTTATGATTATTTTTTCCAATTTATTCTCAATATTTCAGTAAAATAAAATTTTTGAAAAAAAATGGAACTAAACTAAATATTTTAGTAGTGTTTTGGAAAAAAATGAATAAGTAATGAATAAAAAAATGTAATAACAAATGAAAAAAAATGAAATATTATGATGAGTGTCCAAATTATTAGGTTATACGGTGAAATGAGAAAAACAACAACAAAAAAAATCACATATTTTGTGGGTTTAGTGTAATTCTCACAATAATTTTTAGGGATAAAATTGTTAACATAAGCTAAAGTTCAAAAATTACATAGTTTATATGCTAGAGTAACGTGAAATATTTTTTTATTGTAAAATGTAAAAGGGCGAATAATACAATTAGTGTAGCTTTTGCTTTATTATTATTATCATTATCATTATTATTTGCTTCTCCCTCTTCCATTGTTTATAGGGTGTGAGTTATTATTATTATTTTTTTTCTATTTGTTTATGGATCTCGTAGATTTTGTATAAAGGTACTCAACATCTCCAGTACAGGGTTAATTAAAAGTACTCTTCAATTTCAGTTTAGTTGTAACAAATTCAAGATAATTTCAGGTTTGCATTTGTTTCATAACTATCCCTCAACACTTGCAAATTGTAAACCCGAAATATATGTCAATTTGTTATGTTAAAACTGATTTTTTATATGTATATAATTAGGGTAAACCTCAGACAGTATTTTAGGACCGGTGATTATAACTGCATATAAATGTGCATATATGAAGACATCAATACCATCTATTTCCTAAATAACATGCCAACAAATATTTTAATACAAATAAAATTCAGAAAAAAAAAAAGAATTTTCTTAGGATATAGGTGAGGCTTTTTATGTGAGCCCCTGCAATTTTTTCATTTTCACTTTTTCACTATGGCTTATTCTAAAGCAACACTCATTTTGGCTTCTAGGTCTTTGGCTAATCAACAACAACAAAAAAAAAATAAAATTGCATGCTCATTCTAAGCTATAAAAAGCTCCAAGTTTTTTTTTTATTTACACAGTACACACCACAAATGAATAAGACAATCAGAAGATCAGATCACTATAGCTAGAGTACTATAATGAATTTAATTTACTTCATAGTACCAAAAGGGCCCCCAAAGTCACATGGTATTTCCCCTATATTTAATATCCTATCATAACATGTTTGAAAACCATTTAAAAAAAAAAAAATCTAGTGTATAGACTATAAAGTATCTAGGTTTGTGCTTTCTGAACATATTACCTAATAATTTCGTCCCAATCATAATTAATTTGCTGATTCAAATCATACATATTATATTATGTTATTATTATACACGTGATAAAAAAAAACTTCATCCTTATACTTCTTAATTAGCTTTGATAATACGAATAATTACAAAAAGATCCTCCGGGTTTGCACTAATTACAAACAAAAACATTGATTTACGAAAATTACAAAATACCCGTTGGGGTTTGATTCAAAGCACTCTTCTTGCATTTGTAATAAAATATTAAAATTATTTCAATGTTTTTTTTTTTCTTTTTTGGTAATTATCCTTATTATATAGAGAAAACTATTTACTAAATATAAGTTGCATGTTGCACTTTTGCTGTACCTACAGTTATCAAGTATAGATGAATTAATGACTTTGGATTAATTTATTTTTTAGTTAGCAATAAAATTTGATTCTTCAAACAGTGTCAACTAATCAGTCAGAGGCTGAGAGCCTGAAACTAGCTAACTACATTTTGAATTGAGGCATTGAATGAGTACCGTAGTTAAAGTTGCACTTCAATAACTTATGTGGTCTTAACTAATAATAATGATCATTGACCAAAAAATAAAATTGCCAGCTCTGTAATGAAGAGGTACAGCTAGCCTGGTTGAGTTTGTTTTTGTCTTTAAAGGCCTTCATGAAAAACTTGCCTGAGTTTAATTAAGAGCCAAAAAGGCCTTTCTCATGGTACAATAATGATAAAAGGAGTAGTTGTTAATTGCCTCTTGAAATATAGGAATACCAACAGAGACAATAATTATCATTGTTATTAATATTTTAGTGTGTAATGGAATAGTCAACCCTATTAACCATTGTGTTTATCTACCACCTTAAGACTTGATATCTACAGGACTACAAAAAGTATCAACTCCAAGTAGAGGCAAAATACCGGGTCGCCTGGGCCCGAGAGACCCAGAAAAATCCAGCCAAGCTGCAAAATAATTAAGCCTAGCCCAACCCATGCGTGCATTTTGTGTATAAAATCTATTGGGCAGGCCAAGAATTGGGCCAGTCTAGGCATACCGGGTCAATTAAGCCGGGCCTAAAATATGGGCATATGCCACCTCAAAAAGTTGATATGGCAAAGAGTTCATCAAAATTTGAAATTTTGGATTTTTTTTTTTGTTTCAAGGAGTTTGTTTTGTTTTTATGTCGATGAGATTGTATAAAATCTCAATTGTTTAATTATGGTGGATTTGTGTTTATAATCGGATTCATTAGTTTTTTTTAAAGGACACTCGATTTATTCAAGGCACGGTTCCAATTTTGATGTTATCAATTCTTTTTTTATTTTCATTTGGTAATTTTTGACTGCAAAACTCTGTCAATAGATCCGATAGAATTGCAAATACAGTGGATTTTTATTTTAATTTCAATTATTAGGATTCATGCTTCTTTTTCATAACATATCAGGGGGTGTCCTCAACCATGTAATTTAATGGAATGTATGAATTCCATAACATTGTTGGGACAATGGATATAGATTTATATAGATTTCATTAAATATTGGAGTCCTGAATTAGGATTTCCATGAAAATTCAGCATTCTCAATCATTATAGGAATTTCATTAAATTCTTTTGTTAATGAATTTGAATAAATTATTATCGTGGAATTATAAGTTACATTTATGAAGAAAAATATTCCACATAAAATCCCACCTCACCTCCTGAAATACAAATTCCATTATCCAAAATAATAATAATAATAATTCCAATATAAGTGATGATGATGATGATATAATAATAATATCTTTATTTTTATTTTTCAGATTAATATTTATTATAATAATAATGGTAATTTTATTAGGCACAATTCTCATATACGCAAAAAGGAAAAATAAATAATTAATTTAGTCCTAGTTAATAATTAACTTCACAATAACTACTACTAAGTACAAAATTACACCCCATTAATTATGAAAACAATAAATAAAATTCCTAAATCAAAGCTAATAATCCCCACCCCTCTTATCTATAACTAATACTATTAATTAATAATACTTGTGTGTATGTTTAGATTGAAATTCTAAATTATTATATTAAATTCATATTAAAATATTATCCAAACTACTTATTCATATAGTACGAAATTCTCTATAAATCCATATTACATCATTTTATTTAGACATTGTATTCGTTGATTTCATATTAAGTTATATACTACATATAATATTAATTTTGTACTAATAGTTAACAAAAAGTTTATTTTTTAAGTAATTATTATTTAATTTCAAACTACTAATCGTAATAATGTTCCTGAAAGACAAATATTATGTGAGTTTAAATCCATATTTTATTTCACGTTTTAGTTGTAGTATGAAATTTAATATAAATTCATATTCCCATGTCTCATTAACCACGGCTAATATTAATTACAAATTACTAATTCAACTAGTATGAAATTTCATATGAATCCATACTACTTAGTCTCATTTATGCATTGTATTCTAATATTTCATATTGAATTACATACTACATCTAATCTTAAAAGAAATCGTTAATTCAAAAATATTACACTGATTACCATTTCATTTAGACATTGTATTCGTTGATTTCATATTGAATTATATACTGCATATAATATTAATTTTATACTACTAGTTAACAAATAGTTTATTTTTTGAGTAATTATTTAATTTCAGACTACTAATCGTTCACATGTTCCTGTAAGACAATTATTATGTGAATTTAAATCCATATTGTATTTCATGTTTTAGTTGTAGTATGAAATTTAATATGAATTCATATTTCCATGTCTCATTAACCACGACTAATATTAATTACAAATTATTAATTCAGCTAGTATGAAATTCCATATGAATCCATGCTACTTTGTCTCATTTATGCATTGTATTCTAAGATTTCATATTGAATTACATACTACATCTAACATTAAAGAAATCGTTAATTCAAGGATATTGTATTGATTACGTATTTTGTAGTATCTAATTCTACTCGCTTAATTATTGACTAATAACTCCTTTAATAAAAATATGTTCTTCAAAGGTAATAAATTATACTATATAAACTAATCAAGAATGTGAGGAAAAAATTAATTATACTAAAAAGATTTGGAAAGTAGAATTAGTGCTCTTACCATGCATAAAAAGATTCCATATGTATTAGATTATGGTATAATTGACAATTTAAATGATAATTTATGATTTAATGGGATTAATACGACCTTAATAAGAATAAAAACTTTGAGTGAATTATATGGAATTTTATTTGTTAAAAAGTGTATGAAATGAGAATTTTCTTATTTTATTATTAAAAATAATATTGATAATGATCATAATGACGACGATGATAATTGTCGTCATTAGTAGGAAATATTCAACTACACATTGTATAGATACAATGAAAATTAATTTAATTCAATTAAATAAATAATTATCTTGTAAGTTGATAAATATTATTAGATCGTCATAATAGATATGTTATTTTTATGTCAAAGATGCTAATTAAGATTAAATGTAAGATTTTGATGATCGAGATTGTTGGTTGAATATTTATTTATGAGATTATTGAGATCATATATATATATATATACACACACATCACTACAAAAAAATAGTGAAATAGTGAAATGCTGACGGGCGATACCCGTCGGCAAACGCATGCTGACGGGTTTCGCCCGTCAACATTTTGGCATCAGTAAATGATTTGCTGATGACATTAACGAATTCGTTAGCATTTTCTGACGGCCTATTGACGGGTTTCACCCATAAACGAGTCCTTCTGCCATAAACCGAGACCCATCAACAAATGTTGACGGGTTATAAGACCTGTCAGCAAATGCTGGCGGGTTTTACCCGTCAGAAAAATCGAATTATACTGACGGGTTTCACCCGTTAGCATTCTCAAATTTTATTTTATTTTAATTTTAATTGAGATTTTTACTTGTTTTTACTTCACGGATTCTAGTTTCCAGTCGGATGTGGATGACTCAAGGTCAAATTCAGGATTTATTTTTAAACTCAACGGTGGCGCCGTGTGTTGGAAGAGTTCCAAGCAAGGCACGACGGCTGATTCTGTCACCGAAGCTGAGTACATTGCAGCATGTGATGCAGCAAAGGAGGCTTCTTGGATAAGAAAGTTCATACAAGAGTTGGGTGTATTTCCAAGTGCGGACGATGCAGTACAGGTATACTGCGACAACACCGGTGCCGTGGCGCAGGCCAAGGAACCGAGATCTCATCCGAAGTCCAGGCACGTATTGATTGGGTTCACAACACATTGTGATTCGAACAACATATTATTCTTATATGAACTCGTCCCTTAGAGTTCCTTATTAAATAAAACTCATTTTACTTAATCACTGGTCAAATCAGAACCCAACGAATTATGAGAGGCGCCT
>BMAC01000287.1:782549-793111 GCA_014905375.1 Phtheirospermum japonicum | reverse complement strand
AAAAAGCCCACTATCCCTTAACACAAGGAATTAAAACTCAACCTAAACTACCCATGAATCCCACTAACAACAAAACACTTTGAGAACACACTGAAACCGAAAATTAGCTGAGAATTGAACCATCACCATAGAAATATAAAAGGCACGTACTAGGTGAAAAATACAACAGAAAAATAGTCTCATATTACCTCCCCAGCACTGTCAATCATAGCACCACTGGAACAACCAAATAACCACAACCTCAACAAAAATCAAGAGAAGTCAGAATATGAAATGAAATGAACAAGAGAAACAGAACACTCAGCAACACAGGCAAATTCACAAAATATGAATGTCTTAGATTATGCCAAAAAAATGACCTAGAAAGATAAAAATTCACAAAAAGGTTTTTAGAGAATTTGATCGGTGTTGCTTTTCATGACTGATGACATTTGTCCCAACATTACATAAGGTGAAGTCAATGAAAATAAACCCCTTGACCCAAGTTAATGACAACGTCAAAATTGCTCAAAAGGTGAAAACTAAAGATCAGACCTTTAGTCCAGATTTTCTTCATCTTTTTAAGATTTGAAGAGAATTATTATTTTCAGCAATTGCTGTTACACCTTATGTTTTTGGACTTGGGAGAAAACCAGTTTCTGTGGGAGAGTTTCACAATCACCATATCAAAAGAGGTTAGTTCTTTTGTCATCATCTTTATTACACAACACGACCTTATTTCTCTTTAAATCTGACTCAATGCATTTGAATTATGTATGGAACAGAAATTAAGAATGCATGCAAAATATACAGATGTTATGACTGATGACATCTTAGGATGTCATAACATCAAACATAACACGGACTAGACTATGCACATTCCGAGATCTCTTCTCGGGCGAGAGAAGGTCCCAAGGTCTAATGCTTTTGTGAATATATCTGCGAGCTGGTTGTCTGTCCCTACATGTTCAAGACTTATTATCTTTCTCTCAACTAAGTCTCAGATGAAATGATACCTGATGTCAATGTGCTTTATACGAGAGTGCTGAACTGGATTTTTTAAGATGTCAGTTGCGCTCGTATTGTCACATAGTACGGTCAAAATATTGCTATGGAGACCGTAGACCTCAATCATATGGTTCATCCAAAGAAGTCGCGTACACGCACTTCTAGCTGCGATGTATTCGGCTTCAGCTGTAGACAAAGAAATACAGTTTTGTTTCTTACTGTACCAAGAGATTAAATTATTCCCAAAAAAGAAACAACCCCCTGTAGTACTGTTTCTATCAACTACATCCCCAGCCCAATCGGAGTCCGTATAACCTACCAATTCAGTGCATGTTTCCTTAGTGTACCATAACCCTAGATCACTAGTTCTCGCCACATATCGAATTATTCTTTTAACTGCCTTCATATGTGACTCCTTAGGGTTAGCCTGATATCTCGCATACAGGCACACACTGTACATGATGTCGGGCCTGCTGGCAATTAAATAAAGGAGGCTACCAATCATGCTCATATACAGGGTATTGTCAACACCAGACTCAACATCGTCTCTCGACATTTTCTTGTCTTTACCCAGAGGTGTTCTCTTAGGTTTCTCACCTGCTAAACCAAATTTCTGGACCAGGTTCTTGGCATATTTGGTTTGTGAAAGAAAAATTCCATCATCAAGTTGTTTAATTTGTAAGCCAAGAAAATACGAAAGATCACCTTGCATACTCATTTCGAAAGTGTCTGACATTCGAATAACGAAATCCTTCACCATCTGTTCGTTAGTCGAACCAAAAATAATATCATCCACATAAATGTGGACAATAAGAATGTGTTTATGGGATTTGAGCAGAAACAAGGTCTTGTCAACCTCACCTCGTTTAAAATTTAAAAATAGTAGATGTTGAGTTAGCCTCTCATACCAAGCTCTTGGAGCTTGCTTTAAACCATACAAGGCCTTTTTAAGTTTTAAAACAAAATTCGGTTTGTAGGGATCCACAAACCCTTTGGGTTGCTCAACATATACTTCCTCGCTCAAAACACCATTAAAAAATACACTCTTAATATCCATTTGATGTAGTGAAATTTTTAAATGGCAAGTAACTGCAAGAAGTAATCTTACCGATTCTATACGTGCAACCGGTGCAAAAGTCTCGTCAAAGTCGATACCCTCAATTTGAGTGTATCCTTGCGCTACCAACCTTGCCTTGTTTCGAACGATGTTTCCAGCTTCATCCGTTTTGTTTTTAAATATCCACTTCGTTCCAGTGACATGAGTATTCTCTGGGCGAGGGACCAAGTCCCACACATCATTCTTTGCAAATTGGTCCAGCTCTTCTTGCATCGCTTTAATCCAATATTCACTCTTCAATGCATCCTCCACTCGTTTTGGCTCTGTCTCAGCAAGAAACAAGGTTTCTCGAATTTGAGAACAATTAGTGGATAAACAGACATACCTTACCATCTCCTTGAAGTTTATCTGTCTTTTCCTCGTACTCCTCTGATCAAGATCACCAATAATCTGCCCGGTTGGATGGTTCTTTTGAATTCTTGAAGGAATATCTCTTTGATAAAGATCAATTTAATTTCCTGGGTCCTCATCCTCTGAATCTGAATCAGACTCAGGCGTTACTAGGAAAGGAGTTGTGACTGGGGTCTGTTCTCCTATTTGAATGTTGCCAGTTTCCTCCAGAGGCAGTGTTGGGTTTGGTGACATGTCACCAGACATGTCATCACCTGCAACAGCAGCCTCGTTACCTGCATCAACATCTAAACCATCCATAGAAAATTTAGGTCTCTGATCATAAATTAGATCATTGTCCTCCGCAGGTTTTACCCCACTGACTGTATCATCAAATCTCACATTGACTGATTCCATCATGCAACGTGTCCTAAGATTAAAGACTCGATATGAATGACTATTTGAGAGTAACCCATAAAAATACATTTGTCACTTTTAGAATCAAGCTTTGAGAGATACCCTCTATCATTCAAGACATAACAGACACATCCAAAAACATAAAAGTAGCTTAAGTTAGGTTTCTTGCCAAACAACAGTTAATACGGGGTAACATGAGACCCTGGTCTAAAGTATACTCTATTTATGGTGGACATGCTGTGTTCATGGCTTCTGCCCAAAATCGTTTTGCTATACCATTTGAAATCAGCATGGTTCTAGTCATCTCCGCAAGTGATCTATTCTTTCTTTCAACTATACCATTTTGCTGAGGAGTAATAGGAGAAGAAAACTCATGAGAAATTCCCTTTTTAGAGCAAAGGTTTGAAAACGATTCATTCTCGAATTCTTTTCCATGGTCGGTCCTGATTCTTCCTATACTCACTCCAAAACGCACACACAATTTCTTATCAAGTTTTTTAAAAAACACAAATGTTTCCGATTTTTCTTTTAAAAATTCAATCCATGTATATCTAGAAAAATCATCGACAATAACTAAAACATACCTTTTACCTCCGAGACTCTCCACTTCAAGTGGTCCCATGAGGTCCATATGCATGAGTTCAAAGCAATTGGATGTGGTAAGGCTCTAGACATATGGGTGTGGTACTTTAACTTGCTTCCCCTTTTGACATGCTTCACAAATAGGGATGATCTTCGTGTTGAGTTTTGGCAATCCGTTCACAGCGTCTTTCTTTACAAGCCTCTCCAACATTTTGTAGTTAACGTGTCCGAGTTTTTGATGCCATACCTCGGCATCACTCAGCTGGGACAACTTACAAAACACGTCTCCATTTATTTGATAGCAGTTGTCAGATATTCTCTGGCCAGTGAGAATGCAAGCACTTTCTTCAGCATAGACCTCGCATTTTTCTCGTGTGAACTTGACGTTAAAGCCTCCATCACACAGCTGACTAATGCTTATCGAATTGGCAGTCAGCCCTTCCACAAGTAACACATTTTCCAGTTTGGAAATCCCTGGAACATGGAGCGTTCCTTGACCAATAATCTGTCCATTTGCCCCTCCACCATATTTGACCTTCCCTCCTTTGAATTTTACGATGTTCGCCATAAGTTCTTCGGATCCGGTCATGTGTTTGGAGTATCCACAATTAAAGTACCAAGCTCCAGGAACGTGGGATTTTAAAGAGGTGTACATCATGTTACACTTGATCTCTCCTTTCCTTACCCAAACTCGTTTCAACTTGGTGTTGCCTTTGGTGTTGACAACTTGAGTCATATCACGAGTCCCATCATCTTGATTAATCCTCTGAAAAGGACTTTTCTTCCCAGTTCTCTTCCAGCAGAAGGGACGAATGTGGCCATGATCTCCACAGTGATGGCAAATAAACTGCCTTCTTCTCTTCATATGGCGTTTGACTGATTCTTGGTTGTGGCTAACTTGAAGAGATTGTTGTTCCGGCTTGTAACCAATTCCGTGCCTAGAAGTTTCTGGGTACGACATCTCCAGAATATCATCCAACTTCGCCTTTCTCTTGTTGAGGTTTGAAATTGTATCTTGAACCTTCTTTAGCTCAGCCCTTACTCGCTCCAATTCTGAATCTTTTCTTGTAAGAGATGTTTCCAACCGGGTAATGATCTTCACTTGATCTTCTGTCTCATGAGTAAGCTTTTCAACTTTGATCGTAAGAGATTTCACTTTCAGAACCTGATTTCCCCACTTGGAGAACAGTTGATCATACTCTACACACAGCTGTTTATATTCGTCGTGAAAATTTTCAACCTCTGCACTCAGACATAGGGTGTTGGAATTGATATTGTGAACTCGAAAGTCACCATCCCAGGCAACATGAGAGAAAAGAGCAGGTACTAACTCAGGTGAGTCAGAGTCGCTTCCATCTTCATCAAACTCCTTTGAAATGAGACTCTTCTTCCTTAACGTATTTGCACATTCGTTTTTGTAATGCCCCCAACCTTTGCACTCATGACACTGGATTTCGCTGAGTGGCTTGGAAGAAGTTCCAGTCTTTGATTCAGAAGATGAAGGCTGAAAGTTGAATAACTTTCTCCCAGAGGACTTTGGAGGTGGTGTCTCCATCATGGAATTTGATGCTTTTCCTCCAATGTTGTACTTTCTTCTGAAGTAGCGATTGAATTTTTGAGTAATAAGTGACACTTCTTCCTCTCCCAATGTGGTTCTTTCAAATTTGTCAAAAAGCTCTCTCCAGTCAGTATTTTCATCTTCATCTTTAGAATTAACATCGGAGGTGAGAGCGACATTCTTCTCCTTCGAGTGAGAGTCTACATGTTCCATCTCATATGTTTTGAGAGATCCGACCAACTCATCATAGACCAGTTTGTCAGTATCTTTGGATTCCTCAGTGACAACCACTATCACATTGACTTCTTCGTAACAGATCGGAGAAGTTTTCCTACAAGACGTGCATTGGACATGGGTTCGCCGAGATTTCCAATTTCGTTTGCTATGTCAGAAAGTCTCATGGAATAATCCACAACCGACTCTTTGTCATCCATTCTCATGATCTCGAACGTTGTGGTGAGCATTCTCAGGCGAGATCTCTTCACACTTGCAGTCCCTTCGCATATCCTTTGACGGGCATCCCATGCTTTTTTCGCAGATTCACAATTCTTAATGGTCTTAGAGTTCCAGTTTGAGATGGCAACTTCATTGTCCGTCCAGTCTTCTTCTCTCTTGAATACGGAGTCACCGTCACCATCAGCAGCAGCACGAGGTTTCTCCCATCCAACAAGGATGGATCTCCAAGCTCGTTCATCAATATTTTTTATGTGCCACCGCATCCTCTATTTCCAGAGAGAGTAGTTCTCTCCATTTAGGATTGGGGGTCTTGGATTACCTTGAGCGTCCATTAAGTCAAATCTACAAAACAAGGATCGAAATACTTAAAGTTAAGTATTCTGCTCTGGTGCCAATTGTAGTTTTGTAGAAATGCAGTTTTCAGAACTGATGTTAGGTTTCGTGATAGACGTCACCAGACCTAACATCAACTGAGTCTCAGAAATAGTAACGGAAATAAACACAATAAATTAATTTCAGTTTGTAAGCAAACGTGCTTACAAACTTGGAAAACTATAATACTTTTCAAACTTTCAAATCCGATTACAAAATAATAAAAATTAATATATGAAAAACAACTTGTATCAAATAATTGATACACAAAATACTCGTCGCTTCTTCGTTAGTAGAATTTCTCCGTCGGTTACGCAACTTAGAGATCCTTCTAATTTTCCAGCAAAGCTTCGAGTGTGTCGTGCGTATTCTGCTTCAGAATTTCCTTGCGTCGTGTGTCTCTTTTCCCTTTTGCGTCTTGGTTATAAATAATAAGACTCCAAGTCTTGTTAAACAAGTCAAAAAGTATTTAGGAAACTAAATAAAATCCTAAACTCCAAATAAGAAAGAAATCTAGAGTTCTAAAATACTTTGCGTCCTAAGAAAGGCAAACTACAAATAAGGAAATTATTGTTGAAAATAATATTCCCTACAAATTATTATCATGCAGATTAAGAATAAAATGAATCGGCTATTCATTATTTCATTGTGTCGGTTCTTTCATTGGGTAGTAAATTTAGGCGCATGGGACATTATCATAATTAAATTTACTATAATGTATTTTGCCGACCCATATTATCTATGGCCGGATATTGGCACTCTAAAATTTGATAAGTTAACTCCATTATTTATTGGGCAAAAATAGACATGTTTGAAAAGACAAAAATAACCTTCTTATAAAATTAATTTAAACATTAAAAAAAATACATTTTCTTCCCCTCAAAGCTTTCAAGAGCCACCTCCAAAGAAAACCCAATAATGAAAGATATTAGTATAAACAAAATGAATGATACAAGTTTTATCTACAATTTTCAGTGTACAATAATCAAATTGCTATTTTTGTGCATTTTTTCATCACTTTTTCGTCATAAATAGGTTTATTAGTGTTCATTGTCGGGGTTATGTTCGAACTGGTAATGGTGAACATAAACAGGTTGTTCATACAAATTTTTCGAACCTAACATAATTTCTGTCAAAAAAAAGACTGTTCGGACCAAATTTTCGAACATGGATTTCAAGTTCAAAAATTTGCTCCCAACAGTATGTTTTTTTACCCCAAAACGGAGTGTTCTAAGAAATTTTTTGAACAGTAGACATTTGTTCTATAAAAATTTTCGAACATTACACATTTGTTCTAAAAGAATTTTTGGACATTACACATTTGTTCAAAAGAAAAATTCAAACACTGCTTTATTGTTCGTGAAACCAATCCAGGTTTTTTTTTTCATTTTTTTCTTTGGGAGGAACACCAAATTTTACATATAAGAGACTTACCCTAAATGTTTGATTGCTTATTATGATTTATCTTCTTATTGTTGTTTTTTCAAAATATTTCGGAAGAAAATCTTCATTTTTCGCATTTTTTTCTTCTCCTTTCACTACAAAAAAACAAGAGTTTTTCGAGGGAAAAACCGAGTGAATTGACTTCCTTCGAAAATTTATGAGGGAAAACCGAGGGACAGTTAAATCCCTCGGTTTTTTCCGAGTGAATATCATTCCCTCGGAATTTCCTTCGTAAATACGGGCGCCAAAATATGCCGCCATAATTTACGAAGGAAAAACCGAAGGATGACCGACGAAATAGTTTCCGAGGGAAGCTTTCCCTCGAAATACCGAGTGATCTTTATTTCCCTCGGTTTTAAACCGAAGAAAATAAATATCCCTCGATTTTATTTTTTAATTTTTTTAAAATATTAATTAAATTTTCGGGAGAATACAATTTCCCTCGAAATCATTCCGAGGGATTATGGATTCCCTCGAAATTTTAATTAATATTTTTAAAAAAACCCGAAAAAATAAAAAAAATCAGAAATAATAGAAAGAAATAATAAAAAATAGGATTTATCTCCGGGACGCCAGGCGCACCCCTCCCCGCCCCGGTCGTAATTTTTTGGGTTTTTTTTCTATTTTTTTACTATTTTTTGGGTTTTTTCTTTCATTTTTCAAAAAATAAAAAAAATTAGAAAAAATAGAAAAATCGTAAAAACGAAACCGATCCTATCATCTTAGGCACGTGGAGTGGTTTTGACCCCAAATTCGATCGAAAAATACCAACGAGCATGTGCGTGTCCACATGTGTCGTGAGATTCGACCAACAACAAGATACGATCGATCGATGAACTCCTTCGGTTGGAAACGCGAAGCGACGCAGCGTCGTGATTTTTCCATATCGTAGGAGGGGTGCGTCTCGGCGTCGTGGAACCACGGGGGTCGGGCTTCGATCGTTTAGGACGCGTTTTCTATTTTTTTTCGATTTTAAATAAAAAAATGAAAAAAAAACTCGAAAAAATAGAAGAATTAGTAAAAAATGGAAACGAATCCCATCATTTCACGACCGGGCGGGGAGGGGTGCACCTCTGCGTCGTGGAACCACGGGCGTCGGGCGTCGATCGTTCCGCACGTGTTTTCTATTTTTTTCCGATTTTTGATGAAAATTTGGAAAAAAACTAGAAAAAATAGTAAAAAATAGTAAGAAGACCCAAGAAATTACGACCGGGGCGAGGAGGGATGTGCCTCGGCGTCCCGGAAACAAATCCTATTTTTTTCTAATTTTTTCTATTTTTTTCGATTTTTTTTTATTTTTTGAAATTTCCGAGGGAAGTAAAAATCTCTCGTAATTCCGAGGGATTTTAGATTCCCTCGCAAATTTCAATAAAAAAAATAAAAAATAGAAAAATCATAAAAATGAAACCGATCCTATCATCTTAGGCACGTGGGGTGGTTTTGACCCCAAATTCGATCAAAAAATACCAACGAGCACGTGCGTGTTCACACGTGTCGTGGGATTCGACCAACAACAAGATACGATCGATCGATGAACTCCTTCGGTTGGAAACGCGAAGCGACGTAGCGTCGTGATTTTTCCATATTGGAGGAGGGGTGCGTCTCGGCTTCGTGGAACCACCGGGGTCAGGCTTCGATCGTTTATGACGCGTTTTCTATTTTTTTTATTTTAAATAAAAAAATGAAAAAAATAGAAGAATTAGTAAAAAAATAGAAACGAATCCCATCATTTCACGACCGGGGCGGGGAGGGGTGCACCTCTGCGTCGTGGAACCACGGGCGTCGGACGTCGATCGTTCCGCACGCGTTTTCTATTTTTTTTCGATTTTAGATGAATAATGAAAAAAAACCCGAAAAAATAGTAAGAAGACCCGAGAAATTACGACCGGGGTGGGGAGAGGTGTGCCTCGGCGTCCCGGAAACAAATCCTATTTTTTTTTCTAGTTTTTTCTATTTTTTTCGATTTCTTTTATTTTTTGAAATCTTCGAGGGAAGTAAGAATCTCTCGGAATTACGAGGGATTTTGGATTCCCTCGCAAATTTCAAAAAATAAAAGAAATAGAAAAAAAATAGAAAAAAAGATTTAAAAAAATAGAAACCGAGGGAAATATCCCTCGGTAATCCCTCGAAAACGTAAAAAAAAACCAAAAAAAAAAACCGAGGGGATATTCCATCGGAAATAGCAAAAGTCCGAGGGACAGCAAATCCCTCGGTTTTCCGAGGGAAAAAAGATCCCTCGAAATTCCGAGGGACTTGTTTTCCCTCGGAAATAGCAAAAATCTGAGAGAAGCATTCACTCGAAATTCCGAAGGATTGCACGGAGATGTTTTCGAGGGAAAATATCTCTCGGAATTCCTCAGTTTTATATTTCCGAGGGAAATATGCCCTCGAAACAAAATTTTGAGGAGTGTTTTTTCGAGGAAATCTTCCCTCGATTTGCCCAAAACCGAGAGATTTTCCCTTAAAACAGAGGGAGAAATCCCTCGAAAATTTCGATTTTTTTTGTAGTGTTTCTTTTTCATTTTTCTTCCTTCTTTTCTTCTGGTTTTTCTGCGTTTTCTTCATTGTTTTCCTTTGCTTTATTTTATAATTTCTTTTTGTTTATATTATATATTAAATAAGAGGTAAAGTAGTGAGTTTATGGGGTTGATTTAATAAAATTCTAAATATATTTAAAATATTATTGGGATGTTCTCATTCATGGTGTCAACTCATCAAATTTTGATTACAAATATTTGCTCCCATTATCTATTTCAATGATTGTCCAATTTTTTTTTTAGATAATCTTGTAATTTACCTTTCTTTCAAATTGTCGTTGCGTTTGTGGGGAGATAACTGTTCAGAAAATTTGGTGTCCATATCTTTTAAAGATTCTTTTAACTTTCATCAAGGCTTCTAAAACTATTAATAATATAAAAGATTTTCTAAGAGAATTAAATTCATAGTGCAAATCCAAAGAATTTTATTCAATAATTTGATCATTTCTATGTTTTTACTTTTTGTAGTTATTACTAATAATTGTATATGGGAACTTAATAACATCACAATATCCAATCTCTTAATATTAAATCATTCAAATCTCAATTTCCCAAGGGACTTGACCCAATTACGCCAAAAGTAAAGAACCAAAGTTGAATATTTTTTACGCAATTATATTTTTAACGTATATTAATATAATATGTATGGTTTATTTTAAGTCAATATATTTCTTTCTTTTTTAATTACACAAAACCGATGAGAGTAAAATCCAAAAACCGAAGAGGATAATATATTTTCCTCAGATTTTTCCTAGGGGATTTT